>BKCP01008292.1:1930126-1955184 GCA_008636005.1 Striga asiatica | reverse complement strand
ATGCCCTTACAATGTTTAATTCCTTGTGAGCATATCCTACTCATATAGTGCATTATTTCTTGCTCGCATTAAATTGGCGATGGCAGTATGGCACCACCCACCAGCTATGTATCAGATATATTAAATTTTATATCAGCAAAGGAAAAAAAAAAAACAGAAAAACTCAAAAAAGAAGAAATTTGTAAGTATCATCTTTAGTGAGTCTCAAAATCATAACAAGTACATAGTGTTGGTGAAGCCAATAAATGGATAATTCAATGCACTATAGGCCCTTGAAGAGTTTCACTTTAGAAGCTTTAATACATAATGGAGATCACGTATTGGCCTTTTGGTATTATATCCATTTGTGATCTGAAAAGCCCAAAAAGTTGTAACTTAAGCAATATTGAGCATATATCTTAAAAAAAAAAATGGTGGTGCAGAAAAAGGTGAAGATGAGGAACAAGAAAGGAAATAGCATCCCAAAGAGAAAAAAAGGTCCTTTGTTTTCTTGGCCATGGGGGAATTTAAATAATTTCAAGGCATGTTGCATTTTTTCAGTAAACTCCCTGCACCCCTTTGTTTTATGCAGTGTCCATATATTGATAAGACCCAAAAATTAACATAATCTAGTTATTTTTTATTTTTTGTAATTTAATATTTTTATTTCTGGGTGCAGTATTTGTTGTATGGGCCATTAGTAGGGAAAGTTGCATATGCAATCTACAAGAAGGAAATGAGCAAGAATGAAATTTGGAGCTTCCACATTCTCTTGCTGTTTGGGCTTAGAGCCCTTGTGCACCAGCTGTGGAGTACTTACAGTAATATGTTTTTCCTTAATCGTGCTCACCGGATTAATGAAGATGGAGTGGAATTTGATCAAATTGATGCTGAATGGCATTGGTATCATTTCCCATTTTTTATCTATTATTTCATATATATTCTGATAAATTAAGCAGATATGAGTACTGAAGGGAGGGAACTAGATTTTTTCTTTAGTTATGAAACCGACAATTTTTTAAGAAAAAAAAAATATATATTTTATTTTGGCTTGTTAGATTTTGATTTCTTCCTTGTTGTGTTGATTATTTGGGACAGGGACAGTTTCTTGATACTTGAATCTATTGTGGCCTCATTGTCATATTTGAGTTTCCCTAATTTGTTGGCCAATCTTCCCATGTGGGACACAAAGGGTGTTCTCTGTTGCCTTTTGCTTCATATTGGAATTTCAGAGCCATTATATTACTGGATGCACAGATTATTGCATTCTTCGGTTTTATTCAGCCATTACCATTGGCTCCACCACAGCTCCAAAGTTTTAAATCCATTCACAGGTACAGAGAAAAAGTAAATATATAAATGTCTAATTCTAGTTCTGCAAAATGCAAACTCTGCAAAGTGGTCCTGTAAATATCAAGAAATCTCAAATGTGGTCCGAATTTTCGATTTCAGATGTTTATCACAGTTACAAGTCTTTATTTTAACAGAATGTACCATTCTGCTGCTGGACTGAAGTTACAGATGAATATTACAAATTTTCCACAATTATAGTTCCTAAAAAGACATAAATTTTTCACCTAAATGTACGACATATATCTAACCATTTTGATAACATTTTTATTTACTTATTGCTGCAGCTGGGCATGCAACATTCTTCGAGCATCTG
This sequence comes from Striga asiatica, assembly GCA_008636005.1. NCBI lineage: Eukaryota > Viridiplantae > Streptophyta > Magnoliopsida > Lamiales > Orobanchaceae > Striga > Striga asiatica. The sequence continues at coordinate 1,953,539 of BKCP01008292.1, read as the reverse complement.
TTACTTTGTGTAGTAATTGGAATCCCGACACTGGGAACTTCCTTCATCGGTTATGGATCCATAAGCCAAATGTACGGTTATATTTTGGTGTTCGATTTTCTTAGGTGTTTGGGTCACAGCAATGTTGAAGTCATTCCCTGCCAATTATTTCACACCATTCCTTTCCTCAGATACCTTATATATACGCCAACGTAAGTTCTAAGTTGGAATCATGCATCTCTCTTTTTTTAATCTGTTTAATGTTTTTAGTATCGATTTTATGTTAATATACATCATATCTTTTTTTTTTTTAATTATGGAGAAATGTGAATCTCTGAAACATTTCTACTTCTGTTTGTTCTCTGCAGATACCATAGCCTTCACCACATGGATATGAAGACTAATTTTTGCCTCTTCATGCCTTTATATGATAAATTATGGAATACACTGAACTCTGCTTCGTGGACCCTTCACAGAGAAATTAGTTTGAGGACGAGTGAGTAGATTGTTCACACGCATAAGAAGTTTAATCACAAGTTAAACTGTTTTCAAAGTATTATGTCAGTAAAAAAAATTGAAAAAGTCAACGAAAAATAAACTCTATCGCAAAACTTAAAATTTCAGCATATGCATGCACATAAATAGTGAAAAAGGCGAAATTTTACTTGAAGTCTTGTGAATGGCTCTCGCTGTCCTTTGTTGTTGTTGTTATTATTATTATTTTAGTTTTAACTCGTATGATATGAGATGAATGTACAGATAGCAGAGGACCTGATTTCGTGTTTCTTGTTCATATGGTGGATATTATGTCGGCAAATCATGCTCCCTTTGTCCTTCGATCCTTCAACTCCATACCTTACAGTACAAAGCTCTTTTTGCTTCCAATGTGGCCTTTTACGTTTATCATCATGCTCATTATGTGGGCCAAATCAAAGACATTCATGACCAGCTTTTACAATCTCAGAGGAAAATTGCACCAGACATGGGTTGTACCAAGATATGGCTTCCAGGTACCTGTTTTTTTTTTTTTTTTTTCACCATAATTACCTTTACAGTAAATGACATGAGTTGACTGCAGAAGAATCTGAGTTTCAGGTTTAGTGTAGTCTTAAAACAGGTTAAATTAAAAGAAAATGAGTGAAGCTAGTTACCTGAAAAACTGATTAATGGACAAAATAGTGTATACATACAGAAATTACCTGAACTGAAATCATCGTCTGACTGTTTCTTTCTTCATTTTTTCGTGACTTTTAAATATATACGAACAGGTAAATTTGGTGTGTATTGGTAACAGTTTTACTGTTACATTTCTGCAGTATTTCTTACCTTTTGCTGCAGAAGGAATAAATAAACACATCGAAGATGCAATCCTTACGGCTGACAAAATCGGAGTTAAGGTCCTTAGCCTTGCTGCATTAAATAAGGTTAAAAAGTCAGCTCCTTGTTCATCCATCTTCTTCTGTTTCAAGTGATTGTTTATCAAAACAAAAAAAAGGGAAGAAATCTATTTCAAACTCAAATATATAATTGCAGAACGAAGGCCTGAATGGAGGTGGAATCCTTTTCACAGAAAAGCATCCGAATCTCAGAGTTCGGGTTGTTCATGGCAACACATTGACAGCTGCTGTGATTCTAAACGAGATTCCTCGTGATGTTGATGAGGTTTTCTTGACAGGTGCAACTTCTAAGCTCGGTAGAGCCATAGCACTCTATCTTGCTCAGAGGAAAGTCAAAGTGCTCGTATGTAACAATAAAAAAAACTCTTTATCCATAGAAATAAAAGGAAATAGAATAATAATAATAATAATAATAATGCGAGTGGTGTGAATAAAATTCAGATGCTAACGCTGTCGAACGAAAGATTCGTCAAGATTCAGAAAGAAGCACCAGTGGATTGCCAAAAGTATTTGGTCCAAGTTACTAAATATGAAGCGGCTAAGCACTGTAAAGTATGTTTTATAAGTATATGGAGAGATCTTTTGTTCTTTTTTTTACAAATGTTATTATATTGCATTTTTTTCTTATGAGTTTTGATGACAATTTTGCAGACATGGATTATCGGCAAGTGGGCTACGCCACGTGAACAGTACTACGCCCCAACTGGTACGCATTTTCACCAGTTTGTGGTTCCACCAGTTATTCCGATTAGAAGGGACTGCACTTATGGAAATCTAGCAGCAATGAAGCTTCCGGAAGATGTTCAGGGACTCGGAATATGTGAGGTATAACTATATGCCCTTCTTCAAGTATTCCATTTTTCTGTGTTTGTGATCATATTCTCACCCTTTTGTACTTGGATTTTTAATCGTAGCAATAGAATAAATAACAGACTACTATTAGTGCATGCTTCAACAGTGTTTGCAGACACTTAGAAAACAAAAACAAAAAGGAAAAAAAAAAAAAGAAAAAAACGATTGAGTGGGACGATTCAAACTTTTGATTCTTGCTTTTTATGGATCAGTACACAATGGGACGAGGGGTGGTTCACGCTTGCCATGCTGGCGGTGCTGTTCATTTTCTTGAAGGCTGGAAACACCATGAAGTTGGGGCAATTAATGTCGATCAGATTGATGTTGTCTGGAAGGCTGCACTCAGACATGGATTTAAGCCTTTGCAAATTTCAGAACAAAAGAAAACAGAAATGTCAGTCGATGTTTGAGGTGTTCCTATTGCTCTGTTCACGTCCGGTCACTCTATACACCTATATGTCACTCGTGTGGAATTAGTCATACAGACATGAAATGAAGTATCTGTTAGGTTTTCCTATCTTGTTTAGATATGACTGTGCTTTCAAAGTTATGAGACAAACAATCAACAGATGGCATTTAACTATAATTCTAATAAAGCTCGGCTTTCTTTTTGGCAAATAGATGTTTTTTTGTTTTTGTTCAACTTTAAGTGGTTATTAGGAATTCTAGTGTTTCATCCTGGTTTTTGCATGTTCCTATTCTAATTTTTTGGTTATAATTCTATTCGTGTGCTAATAATATATCAGAGGCTGCAGCACTGCAGATTTCTGCACAAACTTGTACTAGCAACAGAAAAATCAGCTCACCGTAGTTGAAAAGAGCTTTATTTATTAACTCGGCTGCCAATCAAATCTAAGCAAAAACACAATACATTAACTTTCATCACAAGTACACAACTCTGCTCTGTGATGTTCACATTCAGAAAGAAAAAAGCAAGAAGAAACCAAGTATAAAAAAATCAATAAACAGAACATCAAGAGCTGAGCTCAAGAAAAGTTTTGGCCATAGGATGCTTAGCTTCAGAGAGCTTATTAGGTTCCAAAATCTCGACAATCTCACCATCCACAAGAAGGCACACTAAATCCGCAATCCTCTGAATCTGTTTAATGCTATGAGACACCATAACAATAGTCATTCCCCGATCTTTCTTCAGCTTCACCAGAACATCTTCTATGTTCTGAGTCGATATTGGATCCAATGCACTCGTTGGCTCGTCCAGCAACAAAACCTTCAAAAATTACACACTTAATTTATATTTCTTATATAGAGATCTTTAAAATCACAATTTTATTCAAAATTCTACCTCGGGCTCATTGGCCAAGGTTCTTGCTAGAGCAACTCTCTGAGCTTGGCCAACCGATAATTCGCCACCCGATTTGGAGTAGAACGAAGGGTCAAGGTCAGCAAGAGAGAGTAATTTGTAGACTTCAGCATCACTTAGCTTTGTCCCTTTCAGTTGAGGCCCATATCTCACGTTGTCTGCTACAGTTCCTATACTTGTAAAAGGGAATGATATTTTATCAACCGAATACTTCAATAAAAATTGGAACTTTGTAGTAAAGGAGAGTTATTAACGAACCTTCAAATAGGGCAGGAAGCTGGAAAAGCATGCCGACTTTGCGGCGGAGTTTGAGGACGTCGAGGTCGCAAATGTCGACGCCGTCCAAGAAAACGGTGCCGGAAAGGGGCTCCCAGAGGCGGTTAAGGGCCCGCAGGAAAGTGGACTTCCCGCTTCCGCTCGGCCCGATTACTCCCATTATCGTTCCCCTCTGGATGTCCGCGTTGACTTTGTTCAGAATCCTGACCTCCTTGTCCGATACCTTGCTCAGACCCCTCACCTCGATTTTCGGGCCGCCGATTGACGGAGGCGCTAGCAGCAGGGGCTCCCGTGCTCCGTCTGCAGACGCCATTATTTAACCGCGCATCAGGTCAATTACAAAAATGTGAGATTAAATGAATTTCCAGATTCGTAAACAAGAAATTTCAGAAGGAACCCGTTTTAAAAATGATTGAAAACCTTGAAGGGTAGCCGCCATTGGGAAACTGGAACTTGAAGCTCTCAGAAGAAATTAAGATGGAGCTGTAGCGTATCAGTCAGATAGAGAGAAAAGGAGGAACTTTATGAATGATGCTATCTTATACATAGAATAGAAGGAAACAATATGGATACGACCTGCCTGAGGTAGAAGGAGTCGGGAAGGAGAGCAAGAACTGGACAGCATTTTTCTAATTGTGCTTGTCCACATCAGATCGGAAAAGATACCGTCTTTATATTTTTGTCTTGTCCCTCCATTTCCGTATTAAATAAAAGATACCTTCTTAAATGATGCCACGATTTTATTAAACCATCTCCAATCATCTAAGTGTTAAACGGGCTACTTCTAACGGTCTCGGACTAGCCCTAACGGGTTTCGGACTAAACGGTCCGGGCCTAAAAAGCCTGGATTTAAACGGGCTATCAATAAAAGGACCTAACCCTAAACTTAGCGGGCTTCGGGCTAAACGGGCTATACGGGCTAGAATAATAATAATAATAATAAATTACAACACATAGTTAACGGTTTTTTTCAACAGCTATTTTGTATTTACCACTATCTATATACAACTACACTTCATATATGAGCACACATTACAAACTCTTAAATAACATATTGTTTCTGAATAGAAAAAATAAATGTTCGAATTATTACTTATAACTACCATTTGACTAGTTATTTCGTATGTTTCGGGAATTTTCACAATATAGCATACTGTTTAATTTATATTCTATCACTATATTCTATGTGTTAGGTCTTTGTCTCAATTGTTTTTTATTCGCCATTCTGATTGGCTTAAATATTTTGTGTGAAATAGAATAAAATTTGTTAATAATTATCTATCAAAATAATAATAATACATTATAACTCATAATTATATGTGAAGTAAAATAATAAAATTATAATATACAAGAAATCATGAGACATATTCTTTACCTTTCTAAAAACATATACACCACTCAACCCAAGTTAAACGGGCTAGCCTTAGCGGTCTTCGGGGTAGCCTTAGCGGGCTTCGAGCTAAACGGTCCGGGCCTAAAACCCCGGATTTAAACGGACTGCCAATAAAAGGCCCTAACCCTGTTTTTTTCCGGGCTAAACGGGCTGTCCCGTCGGGCTAAGGACCATTTAACATCTCTACATCTACTCTACTCTAGTATAGAGAATATCAAAATCACTATGCTACTCTAGAAACATAGTTTTGAATGAGGTCGGCCTCTGAATGTTTTGAGGCCGGATCTTGAGACTGTGTTGTCTGAACTTATTATGAATGATTGTTGTTTTTTTACAATCAATGTAGAGAGAGAATTTTTCTCTATTTTCTTTTTGGATTATTCTTTTTCTTGAACAATAATTATTTTCCTCAAGTCCAGTAGCCATCATGATTGGATGCCTGAGTTGGTTCAGTCGATGCTACCCGTGCGGGTGGCACCCATTGGGGTGTTTTTAGCATTTTTAATAATGCTATTAGCCTTTTTTCCATTTTACTTGTAGTATTTTGGATATACTATTTTATGCAACAGCTACTTGTGTTTGTAAATTTCTTAATCTTTTTAATTGTTTTTCACATATCATTATCATGTCGTAATAAAATTCTTCACTTGTAATATCATGTAAATAAGCATATCTTATTTGTTCTGTTTTTATATTTTGAATTTCCCATTCTATATCTAGATATATTTTTATAGTACTCATTTTTATTTTCCTGTTTTTGGCTCGTTATCTAGCTCTGATACCATATTTTAACCTTATATATTACCACATATTTTAACCTTATATATTTTCTTCTTTAAAGCCATTTATATTATTGTTTTAGGTGGTCCTATTCTATGTAATTTCTTAAACTTTTTCTTATATTTTTGTATATCATATTCTATCTGTTTTATTTTTTGTTCATCCTTATTTATATATGAATATTGAATTGATTTTTCTATTAAATAATCTGCTTCTTTGATTTCCCTTCGTAATAATTCAGTTAATTCAAGATTTATATCTTTCTTATCCATTACTACAAATTATATTTCATCCTTGTCTATACCTTTGTACATCATTATTTGCTTGTTGTAATTTTTGTTCATCCCTTTCTATATATGTATTTTGTATTAGTTTTTCTATTAGATAATCTACTTCCTTAATTTCTTTTCTTCTTATTTCATATAATTCAAGATTTTGGTATTTCATTTATCCTAATAATGTTGCATTATCTAAATAATTTTCATATTTTATTGCATCCTGTCTATAAACTTCTATTCTTACTATTAACTCAAGATATTCCTTTTTATTTGTTGGTTTAAATATTTTATAACTCTTCCTATACTCATCGGGAATTTTCTTAATTTCATTATAGCTTTCTATCTTATTTTTAATAGTTAATTTTTCTTTTTTTAGTTCTTTTAGTTTTAGTCTTATATCTTTCATTTTAATTTTTATTTTGTATTCAAGTGGGATAATCTCGATTAAGATGAGATTCAGCCAATAATATTCCATTTTTAAGATACCTTACATTTAAAGGATGTAAAAGATATTCGTCATTTTGAATCATTCTAATGCTATAAGCAATTCTTTCGATATCTGAATCTATTAAATTTTTATCATACTGTCTTGTAACAGTGTAATATTTTTCTTTTAATTTTTCAAGGGTTGAATTTAAAACATATTCCCAAGGAATTGCGGGCATGATTATTTTATATTTAAATTCTTTTATTTAGGCTTATTACTAAATTGCTTAAGTCATTTACTTGTTTATTTAATGTTTTTATTTCATTTTCTTCTTCATGTATATTTTTAGTACTAAATGGTTTTTCTATCTCTCTTCTTTCGACTAAATCATTACTGTATGAATGTCTTCCTAATGTTAAAGGTGCCTTACTAATTATTCTCATATTGTGTTGTCTTAAAAACTCTTTTTGAATATTATCATTTTTTATAATTGTACTTGTTTCATTAAATATTTTTTCTGTATATATTCTTTCTTGATTTTGATAGTGCATGCTCAAACTACTATTACTTAATGCGTATGAAATTCTATAACAGACAACCATTGGTATGTCTCCTGAGTCCATTAACGTTTTTTCTTGAAAATTACATATTATTCCTAAACAATTGTTTATTTTCTTAGTTGCTAATGGTATAGGAAATTGTAATGATATATTAAATTTAATTACTCCATATCCTAGGTCTCCTTCTATTTCTCCTAGTTTTCTTGATTCCTTATGCATAATTCTATTGTCTTCAATTATAATATTTATAGGTGTTTTTATTCCTTCTCTAAATGTTGATTTTAATATAATTTGAACCGTGTTTATATGTATATATCCTATTTTCTTTCTATCTTCTTCCTTAATTTTTTCTAATCTTTTTTCTATCTGACTTATTTCTACAAGGGGTGCTTGAAATCTATAATTGGCTTGTTCTATTTTTATGGGTTGTTCTCCACTCATAATTCCATATACTATTGTATTTCTTCTAATTAATTTGTTTAATAAGCTATTATTTATCCCTTCTCTTTTATCTATGTCTAAATTTCCTTTATTTTTTACCTTCGTTACTAGCTTCTTATCTAATAATATATCTGCTAAGTATGTTCCCTTTTCTTCTATATGTTCTATAGTTTGATACTCGTTTTCCATTTTTATTATCTAACTACGAATGATTTTTTCAAAAACTATTTTCTAAATTGTAAATGAAAGCAAGAGTAAATATAGAATGATAAGAATATACCTCTGATTTTCTCCTTGTTTCCAACACAACTGGGGTTTGATCTTTCTGGCATTCAACACCTTCGATCTCCAGCTCTTCAGTGTTCCAGGAAACTCTTTGAGAAAATGTCTAGTATATTGTTTCACTCTTCTTATTTAGCTCACGCTTGCTAATTATTTAGTTGTTCATTTCTTTTTGAAACACACACTTTTTATTTCAGAAAATATTTTACAGACTCGAACTTCATACAAACTTGAATTGAGCACACCTTATGAATGGTATACTCGACTCCTTATATAGGCGGAGTTGCTAAGGATAGATGGCTAAGATTAGCCGACTAGATCAATGGTCTAAAACCATACCGCGTTAAGTGATAAGGTTTGCCATTGTTTTTTCAAAAAGTGGTGGTCATCATGCAAGATGCCATTCTCCACTGTAAAAGTTAAAAAGGTGGTGGACATCGTGCAAGATGCCATTCTCCACTCTTAAAAAGTAAAGAGAAAGTGGTTCAAATGGACCACAAAAAGACGCGTCCCTTTTTTATCGTGGGACTCAATACAGACTTATTATATTTTGTCTACATTTTCATGACGTATGTGCTTACGTCTTTTATTCTTCAATTATTGGATCTTCTTCTTCTTCTGGCAGTATTTCTTCAATTGCTTCTGTGTTACATTCTCTACAAATGTGATCTTCTGTAAATTCTTTCTGTAGTCGAATGCAAATACTCTTTTTTAGCTGTGTAGGGAATTCATACTGAATTTGCATAAGATCATCTAGATATTTGTTTAATGTCTGTTTGTCTTTTTCTGATGGATCTCTTGACTGCATACTCCAGATGATTACTGATTTTGCCGCATAATTAATTCGCCCTTTGAGCCAGATGCCTTTCTTGAGTATTATGACATAATTATTAAGAAACTGATTTGTCTCATCCTCATGATATGCTTTTCCTATATCTGGGTAATTTGTATTACTTACTCCAAGTTGGCAAAGTTGTAGTGCTGGTTGCGTAATTTCTCCCCCCTCTGTGAAAACAGGAGTTGTGGCAAAAATTTTTAGAAATCCTTCCTTCTTTCCTAGTATTCTGGATATATACTGACTTATTACTTGTCTGATCTTAATCGGAAAGTACTGAAATATGTCGGTTCCCTTGAAATAGATGCAACTTATAAGGCCTGATTGGAATAACATATATACTTTCATTGGATTTGCTTCTGGTAACACTACCACCTTCGGACCTAGGTATACTCCATCAATGGGATAAATACTTGTCTGTTTATCAATCTCAGTGTAATTAACAACGAACTTGAATTCATCGTTAAACCTTTCTCGTGTGAGATTTGTAATTTCTTCTTTTTGCTGTTTTGTCTGAATGTTGTCGATTGTCATTGGTCTAAATGTAGGAATTTTGCCAATTACTGGTAATTGCTTACTTGCTGCTTTGGCTGGTATTTTTGCTTTTTCTGCATACGTATTCTGGAATTTTTCCAAAGCTTGTTGAGCTTCAAAAAGACTCGAGAATTTTTGATATATAATATTTTTATTACCTACTGTATGGACTGCAACTTCAGCCCATTGTGTATAAATTCCTTTATGTTCACCTGTAAAGATGACATAGTGTATTTTTGGTCTTTCTTCTTCGTCTATTTGCTTAGAAGATTCCTCGGATTCTTCTTTCTTTTTGCTTTCAATCTTTTCACCCTGAATTTCTTCGGGAAACAAGACTGTTCTTATTGCTTTTATTTCATTTTCAATTTTTGCGAGTTGCTTTCGTAATCCTTCTGCTTGCTTTTCTAAATCTTTCATTCTTTCCATTAGTAATGGTCTTATTGCTTCCATTCTCTTGTTAATGTATCTGCAAGAAAATTTTCATGAGTAGAAATATATAAGGAAATATAATCAAACTGTTGTGCCTTTAAACTCCATCGTAGTATTCTTCCTTTATTGTAGGATTCTTTTAGTTTATATTTCGTAAAGTCTTTTGTATAGAGGCTGTCTGTTTGAAAAATAAATTTTACTGGTTGTAAATCTAATTTAAATTTTTCCAAAGCGTTAATGAAAGCCAATGTTTCTTTCTCATGTGTTGTGTAATTACGTTCTGCTGGTTTAAATGTTCCTGATACCCATTTAGATAGTAATAAATTGTTGCCTTCTTTAATTTTCTTTCGTAAAAATGTTTTTACTTCAGAAAGTTTATTTTCTCTGACAAGCTGTTTAAATTCTTCGTATGTATCTGGGATTGCTTGAAGAATTGCTCCCCAAGTATCCTGGCTTGCATCAGTATTCAAAATGACTAAATCATTGGGTTTAAGTAAATAAAGTCGTGGTAAATGAGTACATAACCTTTTTAGAGATTGTACTGCTCTAGTTGCATCATCGGTCCATTTCCATGGTGTTTTTTCAGAAATCATTTTTTGCAACAACTCTCTTTCTTTTGCTAAACTTTTTATAAAACCTTTTTCTCCTATGTAAGTAAGACATCCGAGAAATTTTTGTATTTGGTTTCTATTTTCAAGCTGATCTGGGAATTGATGTATTTTTTCAAGTAAATGTTTTTGTGGTTCTATATAACCTCCTTCAACTATTTTCATTCCTAAAAACTCAGTTTCGGTTTTGCAAATTTTTGCCTTTTCTTTACTTAAAATAATTCCTTTATTTCCTAATTGTATAAGAACCTTTGCAAGTTCTTTGAAATGTTCTTCTTTTGATCCTTGTGTAAAAACAATTATATCATCTATATAAGCAAGACTTATTGATTCTAATCCTTTAAGATTATTATCCATAAATCGTTGATATATACTAGGTGCTTGTTTTAGTCCAAATGGCATTACATTATATTCATAGTGATTTTGCGGTGGACAACTAAATGCTGTTAATGGTTTAGTTTCTTCATGTAACCTTAACTGCCAATATCCTGATTTAGCATCTAATGTACTATACCATTTTGCTTTCTTTATTCTACTAAAAATATAATCTTGTCTCGGTAGTTTATATGCATCTCCTTTAGTAGCCTTATTCATTTCTTTATAATTTATTACCATTCTTCTTTTTCCTCTTTTTAATTCATTATGATTTTCTACATAGAATGCTGGTGCACTATGTGGGCTTGTACTTGGTTGTATAATACCTTTTTCTAACATCTTTGTAGTTTCTTCTTGAAATTCTTTAACATCTCTTTCTGTATATGGTATTCTATTTGGTACATTAACTTCTTTATTAGGATCTATCAATTCTATTTTAACTATCATGCTATTCGTATTTTTATCTGGATCTAATGGATCTTGACTACATATGTTTTCTAATAGTTGGTTAATTTGTTCTTCTAAATTTATGCTTATCATTTTGTAGATTTGAAATGAAACTTTTCTTAATATTTCCCCCCTTATAAAAGAAGACGTATTGTATATTTTTGTGGTTATTATTTTACTAGACTGGGTATCTAGTTGTGGACATCTAAGGCTTATACTATTTAATCTTTGAATAAATGGACTGTATAATTTAAGAAAGTTATTTCCAATTATTAATGGTAAGCCTGTATTTTGTTTATAAAGACTTGGTAAAGGAAATCTTTTTTCTTCTATTAATAATACTAAATCTGTTGCTCTATAATCAATACTTATTGTTTTATTATTTGCAATTCTTACGATAATTGGTTTGTTTAATTTCTTCCAATATTTACTAGGTAATATAGTTTCTTTTGCTAGACATATTGTTGCACCTGTATCTATATATGCTAGTAAAAATTTGTTAAATAATTTAACTTTTATAAATGAACTGTTTTTACTCATTTTCTGATTCAGATGTTTCTAAATCACTATCTGTTTCTGATTCTAAATCGTATATGTCAAAATCTAAGAGTTCACCTTCCTCATATTCATCTTCTATCGGTTCATAACCTAAAGAAAATATCATTTTTAACTTCTTTTCTTTTTCTGGTATGTTTTTAGGGCATTCATTTGCATAATGTCCTATTTCTTGACATTTCCAACATCTACAATTCTTTTTACCTTTAGGGCAATATTTAGGTTTTCCTAGATATTTTCCTTGTTTTCTAAACTTTCCTTTATATTTTGTTTTCCACGGTTTTCTAAATGTTTTATATCTTCTTGGTCTATATCGTCTATTAAATTTATTATATTTATAATATCTCTTCTTTTTGTATGGATTATAACAACCAAATTCTTGTGGTACACTTTCTAATTGTTTGCAACATCTTGAATCGACCTTAGTCATTTCATGATGTTCTATTTTTCTTATACAAAGTTCATCTCTATATTCTTTTGCGTATTTTTCTAAAATTCCTAGAGTTTTTTCTTCTTTTGTTTCACTTATTTTATTTTGAATATATTTATTCATTTCATATTTAAGTTTACTTTCAACTATTTCTATTAGTCCTGATCGATCCTTTATTTTATAAAAATTTTCTCTTACTTGACAGAAAAAATTTTCTATATAACATATATTACATAATTTCATATTTGTTAAAAATCTAATTACCTTATCTTTTTGTGTTTCTTTTGATTCTTGTCCTGTAATTCCTAAAAATTCTTTTAACAAATCTTTTGCTAATTCTTTTAAAGCTCCTATTTTATATTCTGCTCCCGTTTCTGAACCACTAGCTTCAAGATTTAATAAAATTTGAGTGTTTTCTAGATAATCAAATAATACTCCAGACGTTTTATATCTTATATAATTGACAAAATCAATTAATGTCATTCCATTTATCATTGAATCATTTGTTTGAACTAGTAATTTCAATTGATTAGTCCAAGTGACTATTAAATCTTCTGTATTAGTTGCACAATCTATATTTAAAATTCCATTAGATAAATTTCTTTCTTTTTCTAAGTATGCTGGTGGAATATTTTTCTTTATTTTTTCTTGATGATAGCTATATTCATTTCTATATATAAAATCTCTAAAACTACTTTCTACATAATTATTCTGTGAACTGGATGCTTCATTATTAGTTGTTCTAGGTCGTTTTGGTGATAATGGTGGTGTTGAATGAGGTTTTTGATCAGTCATATTAAACGTTGGTTCATCTTCATCTTCGCTATCTATTCCGTAGATTATTCCTTGTTTATCCTCATCATCTATTTTTGCCATTCTAGTTTCTTCAATATTGCATTTTTCTAATAATTGAGTTAATCTATCTATATCATCCATTAGAGCTTGTTGGCGGTTCTATTTGAATTGGTTTAAATAATTTTTTCCGTACTTTTTCTTTATGTATTAAATCTTGTAGTTCTTTTATTATTTCTTTTATTTCGTCTAATTTTCCAAATGTCTCTAATTGAGACTTTTTTATTATTTCTATAAGTGTTCCTATTTGTTCTGACATTTTTGGTGGATCACTCATAATATTTTCCTTAATAATAATTTTGCTAAATAGATTTTTCTTTTGGTCTGCCTATAGTAAACTTTGGTGTGTTTATAGTACCTTAATAGTCAAAAATTTGCCACATGTTTTGTTCTTATTGGCTCTTGCTAAAAATGGGTAGTACCCATGCGGGTGGCATGAACTAAACCGCCTGAGTTTGTGTTAGCGGAGGGATTACTTTATTCACATCTCTTTTTCTCTTTTATTTACTACCTCATTCTATTTTCTTTACTAGAAAGCTGAGACAAATAGCCGAAATGTTTGATCAAATTTCTTAATCTTTTTTTTTTTTCTTTCTTTTTAACTTACCTATAGACTTATGCTTCTGGTAGGATTTAAAAACTGAGTCTTCTTTCCTTGTGTTTTGCCTTTCAGTTGGACCTAGCTAGAAAGTTAATATACAAAAGACAAAGTGATTTTACTTTTGTACTATATATAGTCAAAGAGATGCAACACGTTTAAATATTTTAAAAAAGAAAGTCCACCGACAAATTAGTATATATTTCCTCTATAACTAACTATCTTGCTTTATTTATAGAAACTTCAAATTTGTACTTAAAAGGTGTAACAACTTTGAATAAAAGGCACACTTTCAGTTTCACATCAGTCTCAAGGTAACGACGTAAAATCTCATTGGAATTGGAAGTTGGGTTCACATTTCAACTCTCTTCACTCTAAAGGCTATGGCAACACAACAAAGGCACATATCTACACAAAACGTCTTGCAAGTCGCTACAAGCCAACAGCAAAATAGAAGACGATAGGTTCAGACAAACATCTTCAAGTAAATCGATCTCACGACACACTTATTATTCATGGAGCATTTGTGGTGGAGAGCATCTTGATATATGGTCTGAGAAAATGCACCAAAATTCCTACAAAACCATCTGTTTTTTGCATTTCGTAATCACTTTCGACTCTGTCCTACTCAACATCTCCCACATGATTTGAACATCCTCGTATCCACATGTTTGGATGTCATCGTGAAGTTTCAAAAGCCCAGCGCCTAAACATAGAAACAGATATATAATTCGTGAGTTTTATAACATTAACAATCGTACTTGTTCAACTTTTTCAAAAGATCTACATATTTTTATAGTAAAATGTATCATACTTTAAAAAAAAAAAAAAGTATAAGTATAAATTATTGTTCGAAGGATACTGTTAGACTAGTAACATCATTTGCGAAATTACAATAGTTTTCTAGAAAATAAAAATGCACACAATAATAATGTTCTTTACTGGCTTTTGTGGATGTGTAAAAAATCTATTACTATAAAACTAACAACAAAAACTTAATCGCCATCGACTACTGTAGCAACAATCTCCTTAAGTTTAATAAATCTATTCGTTTTGGAAATCAGCAACTGGTTACATAATTTTGTTACTTTTGATGAGAGATAAATTGGTCGAACCTTAATGGTGACGACTTTATTTAAGATAAGCAATGAGTAGGGAAAGATTTTTAGACAATATTCAAAGAAATTTATTACAGAATTCTATTCTAAATTGATCACTGTCACACATACCAACACGTTGGGTTATTTGAGATTTACCCTGTTTCAAAACTGAAGGCAACATTTCATAGCAGCTTAGTTAATTAATTTTCGGCTTGAAGCTGAGGACCATAATTTTGTTGTTCTTCTTTTGCTTCTACAAAGCATTCATAAAAAATTAAAACACAATTGAGTAATTGAAATAAAAATGAAGTGGTGGAAATTTAAATGCAAACCATTTTTGCGAGGTTTGACGCGAGCAGAGACAGCGCACCAAACTCTCCGAACAGGGAAAACTACTTTGTGCCACCACTCCATCACTCTAATTCTCCGCCGAGTCGACTCAGCCCCAATCTTAACCCGGCCACAACTACCCACACACTTTTTGCGTGAATATAATAATTTTCTCTGGTTTTGAGCTCTATAGTACTCTTTGGCCGTTGAGAGTCACAGAGACAGATAAATGAATATTGAATACTACTTTTATATTATTAATTTATTATGAACACCGACACGTGACAGTGTGAGGTGCCCAATTTCCTCCTTTTTTTCGTGATTATTTGTTGTAATGAAGTAAATTAGGTGTGGACACGTTGAAGGTGTGGGCCCCGGGCGAGTGGTCTTCCTTTGAGGCTTTTTTGGATTGATGTCTGTTGAGATTTCATTTCAAATTAAATTTGACTTCTGCTGAGATATTTCTTTCAGTTTTCCCTTTTTAATTTTTTTGGGGTAAATCTGGTGAGATATTTTTCAGTACCTAAAAATGAGTGTTGGAGAGTGTGTAATTTTGTGTGCACTGTGAAAAAATCGACTTTTTGGTATTGTTTGCTGTTTTTGACAGTAATAAATTTACCTTCACCGTTGTTGGATATTTGTATGAGATGTACGTGTCCAGATTCAGAAGTGCCACGTAGTTCGTCTTGAAGTCGGTAATATTCGTGTCCACACATCCGCTCCAGTCTCGACCCACGTAATCCGTGCCTCGTTTTCCTGGACGTTAAACGATAATGGCGACGTTTCAATTTTTTTATTTGTATTTAAATACTTACTAATACAACACCTGTATATTACACGGGTACTTATTAAAAAATTATTTTTAAATTTTAAAACTAATGAGAAAAATAAATATATTAATTGATAAATAACTTTATTTTAGAATGACATTTGTTATTTGTGCGACTTACATTATATCATATAACTACTTGAAATATAAATGTATTAATTGATAAATAACTTTATTTTTTAATTAATATTAAAAAATAATTATATTATTGTTATAAAGATAAATATAATTTACTTTTTCTTTATAAATACACTAGGGATGTTAAATCGAAACTCATCAAGAGATTATTAGTTTGATATATTATATATGTAAAACTGATAAAAAATACACAAGTTATTAACTTTTAAAATACAATTACAATTCAATGGTTAAAATAAATAATGATATTAAAATGCAATTAATACATCTAACATGACTATAAATAATCAACATATTTATGGATAATCCTAACCTAATTATTTTTGGATTGGAAGTAAATTAAAATTTACCCAAGCCTAATAACAAAACATGTAATTTTGTCAAATAGGATCACGAAACATGCGAGCCTGCCAATTAGGCCTCTGAGTAGAGCATTTTTGTCTCTTTCTGATACTGAATTAAGCATCGGAAGCTCCCTTCCGTCGTTGAGTTCTTGCAGGTGTTTGTGGCGATCTAAAAGCGGTTCAGACAAATTGAAGCTCATCTCAACCGGTTTTACTCCAAATCTGGGAGTAGACTTAACATCTATCAACTGATATTGTTGATATTCCAATTAAATATTATACAAATTTTCAAGGAGATATAACCTAACATTATAATTAGACTTACTTTCCTCTCTCAAGTTTGGTTATTTTTAAGTTTTGTCTTAAAATTTCACCATACTATAGGACAAACGGCATAAAAAACTTAAATGGTTTAACATTTAATCAGTTGATTGATTGCCAGCTATTTTATTGCCGCCTATATTTCAAAAATTCAAACTTTAGGTTTATAGTAAATAAGATATTTTCTAACATTTGATAATAAATAGTACTAAAAAAATAATCCAATTCTCTATTTCTTCTTCTGAGGATTATCTCAAGATTGTAACCAATAAATNTATATAAATGAGTAGTTTTATTTATTTTATTTATTAAGTACTTGTTCAATCAAGTAGAAGGTTGAATGTAGTGATTAGGGCTGGGCACGAGACTCGAGATTACCGAACTGTTCCGAAAATTGAACCGACTTCACTCCGAACCGAAAAATATCCGTTGACCGTTTGACTTTATCCAAACCGAACCATATTGAAAAAATATTTCGTACGGTTTTGGAGATTCATAAAATATCTGAACTGAGAACCGAACCAAACCGAACTGAAAAAAATCATACTGAAACGAGAATCGAACAAGAACCGATTCATATAAATATAATATTTCATCTTATGCTTTTTTTCTATTTTTGTACACATTTGTATTTAAAGTTGAATTGCAAATAAAATCCATATACATTAGGTCTATGTTCATAAACTATCATATATTATATTTAAAATTAAAATGCAACAATTTTCCACTATTGAATGTTAATATAATTAAATGATTGAAAAATTAATTATTTTATTTTCTTACTGCATGTGAGGCATTAGTTTGAAAAGAAATTAAATTAATATACTTTTCCTATTACAAATTTTGGTAACCAACGCGTCAAATTTATTAAAAAAATCATTAATTATAAACTAAATTTGTATTTACAATATTTGGAAACAGGCCTTTATGAAGAAAATCTTCCAAAATTTTTGAAGAGATATATTTATTTAAAAATGATATATTTTCAAATCAAATAAAAATGAATTGATAGATATTTTTACCATAATATCTATCAGTTTAATAACAATACTACGACATGTCGACATCCTCCGCTCGAAGACGGCAAAGGTTCAATGCTTTTTGGTATTACACATGTATTGATGAAAAATTCACAACTAAATTTAAAATATGTGGTATAGAATTGTGGTTTGTGAATTATGGGATTTGTATTTGGAATTATGGGATGTGAACTCTTGGATAAAGTGTGTCTTAGCAATACTTGATCTACAATTGAATTTTTTCTGTTTTAAAAATATTATTTAAAATCTTTAATATGATGAAGTATTGATGAATGTTGAATTTTTTTAAAGTATATAAAAGTTAATATATAACTAGGTATTCATTCTGAAAAAATAAAAAATAATTAGGAATCTCCGGAGATTCGAACCGAACCAAACTAAATTGAATCGTTCTCATAGTCCTGAATATCGAACCGAACCGAACCAAAAAATAAAATCTTCGAACCGAACCATCCTGATTTTTTGGTAATGTTCGGAGATTTGTCCATCTCCGAATCGAAATCTCCGGAATCGTACGACCCATGCTCACTCCTAGTAGTGATGATCAGAAAGGGACACACGTAAACAATTACATCGACTACGTCGGCTAGAGTCTGCATAAGACGGAAGGATTTTCTTCTACAGAAGTTTAATACCAAAATGACAAGAAAGTTAGGTGAAATGTTTGATTAAACAAGAAAGTGACATTGTTAATTAATGGAGCTCCTTTCTTTCATTATCATGATGGCAGGGTCAATTTTCACCGCTCTTATATATATGTGCCATATGATATGTATTTTAGTCACCTATTTTTCAAATATATTGTGGCATGCGTACTCTAGTCTTGTATGCATGTCAATTAATTTTAGTGAAATCAATGAATAATTTCTTAATTTTTGAAAATACATTTTCCCGTACATAATGCAATTTATATTAATCAGTTTGATTACATATAAATCCCATAAAAAACTAAAGCTTAACATTAAGAATATTTTTAAGAAATAACAAAAGAAAAAGTTATAAAGAAAACTAAAATATTGAAGCTATAGAGGACCCTAAAAAACTGAAACAACTCTTAAAAGCTCTACAAAAAAGTGAGAGAATTGCAAACTTTAAATCATCAAGAGTAGTTAAATAGGAGTAGAAGATATGAAAAATATTTTCAATTCATTTGTCATACAATTAGAAATTGTCATTCCCAAGATACTAGCAAATGAAAATATAATAAACTAAAAAATGAACAAACTAGAAATGACCTCGGTGCTCTGAGACAACCATATGTATATTTACATATTTGCATACTGAAATGGCATAATTTAAAAAATAATATACTAGTATATCATTTTATTTTATAATATAAATATGTAGCATTATATACAAATATGTAGTTATGTTCCCCCCAAAATTCAATTCCATTTACGTAGAGTTCAATCCATCATAGGCCAGAACATTAAACGAAATATGACAATCAAGTAAAATTATTTTAACTGAAACTTGAAAAATGCAAGAAAACAAAAATTGCTCACAAAGGATGAGTAAGATTAGTCATTGTTCACACATAGGCTTCTCTGTACAAAATGAGCTACTTCAAATAAGTTCTATTTCTCATTAAGAATATCCGTTCCCAAGATCAGTACAATACAGAACACCAAAAGATCGAGTGTAAAATGAGAGTCATTAAACTTGCTAGTCATCGATGTTCTTCATGTATTCTTTAGAAAGCTTTGTTTCCATTATAAGCTTTTGCTCTTTAACGAGATCATACCCCGATTCAAGTAAAGCTTCCACAGTTTGCTGTACAAACCAAAAATGAGACCATCAGGGAACATCAGTCTCATCTAATTAAAGAAAAAAAAAAGAAAAACTAAAAATTAATCATGCAGAAACATACTTGTTCTGGATTCTTAATGGCCTCTTATTTCAGTCTATTTCCAATAAATAGATGGAATAGAGCAAAGTTTCTGAAAGATAAAAACTATAGGGAAAAGACCAATCACAGTAAAAGTGAAATTAAATATGATACCTTTGGAGCTGTAAATACTGGAAGTTTTCCTTCCTTTTTCTGTTTGAGAAGTCTTGTCCCAAGATTTTCCGCACCTCCAGCATCGTTTACCCACTGCCATCAGAAAACAAAAAGGAGAAAAAAAAAGCTAAGTAAACAAAATATAAATTGCCAGAGCTCGAGAAAGAAGCAGTCAGACATATGCCAAAGCTACTTGGATAAGTTTTGGATTCAACAGGCACATACATAGGTAAAACGGGTACTCTACCCTCATTCATCAACAATCTTTACATTATTTTCATTATCTCATTCATTATTAAGGATTTTCTTAAACTTATTTACAGGTACCTTTAGGATTGAACGGTCATATGTTCTTGACCTAAGAGCACCATAAAAGTCCAATGCTGCCAAACAGACAAAATAGAAATAATAAGGATAGATAAAAATGTGACAACATCCCCATTAGTATATACATGTGGCTTCACTTGTACTTTACTTTCAATTTTCTTATAGAGTCCCTTTCTTCTTGTGTGTGTACATGTTTGGAAGATTAAAACCCTTTCTTAACTCGTTTTATACAAATCCTATATCAATACCTATAAGCCAACATTAAGAGTTGCAGTTAAATACAACTCAAACCAAGCAGCTCATATAAGACTTTTTCGCAAAGTTCATTCCCATTTCGAATAAAAATTTGATAAAGAAATGAAGACCACAGCAAGCCAGAAACCAGAGCAATACCATAATCATTAACAACTGATAGTTTTAAGAAACTTACAAAGCACATGATCATCCTACAATTTTCTGCCTAACACTTCCAAACTATCCCAAGCCATCTTTTTACTAAGAATGAAAATATAATGCCACATGAAGAAATGCGATTTAGGAAATCATTCTACAAGAAATAGAATTATAAGAATAATATAATCACAAACGAGAAGAAGATTGACCTCTTCAGCACCCTAACACACATATGGAATCAGGTAGTCTTAAATCCTCATATAATAAACTATTGTCCATGAAAGACAAACACGAGGGCACCTTGATTGGGAAATTCCCTCACAATGCTAACAACTTCATCCCTTGTTATGCCGTCTTTCTCATACATTCTCCGGACAATGTTTACAATGTCATCTTGAGTGGGTTGCCTGTACCAAAGAATGCATTCTGTCGGCCAAATGATAGCAAAAAATAAAAGTGTAGTGACAAATATAAATACTACTCATTTAATATGACTAAACCAGTATTTAAACTCCTTTCCTTACTCAGTTGTTTATAAAATCTAGAGGAAAAAAATTGCTGCACTCGGTAATATATTCACAGAGAGAATCAGGTTTGGCCATCAACATCACAACCAAATATATTCTAAGTGCAAAAATCTATCTCGAGAATAAGGAGTTACCAGTAGAACTTATCCATCCTTCCGTCACGGATCAATGGAGCATAAAGTGTTGTAAAATCATTTCCAGTGACAATAATTGGGATTCTGTTTGTAATGTCTGAGTCTCTCCAAACTTGCCCTATGCTTACTCTTGTGGGATTATCTGCTATATTCATGAGAGTCCCAACCACTATTTGGTTATTGACAGTCACTTGAGTGTCACCTGGTGAGGAAGCAGAAATATGCATGTTAGGAATCTTGTTGACTAAGATCTCATGATTCATTTATGGAAGCATATTGAAGCTTTTTAAACATGCATGTATTTAAGTATTTAAAAAGTAATAGAATATGAATGACAAATTAAGTATTTAAAAAGCAAAATGAATCCTTCTCACCAAATCTACCCAGTCCAGCATCAATATCATTGATCATCAAACAGCTCATTTTTCCCTGTAGCATTCAAAAAAAAAAAAAAAGATTCTCACTTGCAAACAATATCCAAAAGCTTCCAACAATTTAGATATATAAACTGATGTTGTAAGCAGAAACCAAAACTTTCAGACCTCCCAACAGCCAGTTACTCAAATATATACGCACACACAAACACACAAATTATGGTTACGTAAATGAAGGGTGAATGAAATACGTGAAAGTAATATGGTGTCTAACTTGGTTCTGAACCACTTGAGAAGCAGTTCTGTACCGTTCACGAATCAATTTTCCTGGTTCTCCTACATAAAGTACAATAAAAAGATCCAAGACAAAGTAATCATTACCTAATGCGAAATAGAAAACAAACCAAACTCTTAACTCATGTCAATACCTGCTCTTTCTGATTCCAGTTCGCCAGCTGACATGATAATAGGTTCGAGCCCCAGCGCCCGGAAAATTAGTTCGGTTTGAAAAGTTTTACCTTGCCCTTTTCCTCCCCATATTCCTGAACAAGAAGTTCATGATGTTTCACTCAACACTGATGGAAGGACAACACTATTCCTCACAACTAACATTTAAATTGTGGGCTAAAATGGCAAGTGGAAATGAAGTTATATCACCCTACATCAGAAGGGGTTAAATGCAGAGTAAGATCTATTATCTGCATTAGTAAAAAAATCAAGAATAATCATTTCCAAGTTAGATATTAAAGAATGCATATTAAATTTGAGAAACACATGTGCATTCATAATTTCATATGGTTTCCTTTATTCTGCTGCTAGCCCTTCTATCTATTATGATTTATACTTTTTACATAGATGCATAGCAAAATATATTCACCTAAAATCAGTGGAACTTTCACATCGAGAAGATGAGCAATATAGTTCTTCACAATATGGCATACTGCAATTGAAACAATAAAAGCATTAGAAATATACACCATTATTTTCTCTGAGTAATGACAGAACCACATAAAGTTGAACAATTGTTCAGTGATATTGGAACTAAAACTTTCTCACTCGAAAGGTATGCATACCTGATAGAATCAGAAAACTTCAGAAATAAAAGATTTTAAGAGGAATTACAAGCATGCTAAACACTATATCTTCAAAAAATAAAAATTTAAAAAATAGCACTTCTTATAGCGGCATTGTAAACCATGACAAGTACAGTTCTTCTCCAGAACTTCATTTTTCATTGACAGGACATCCTTCCATTTTCAGATTGAATGATCTTACCGACTTTATCCTGAAATATCAAAAGGCCACACAGAAAACACAGCTTCAGGAAAATGTAAACGATTCAGTAATAAGAAAAGTATCATGAAAATAAACGATCACACACACAAACGCACCAGGAAAAGCGGCGCAATGTAATAATCCCCCTGAAGGTACTCGAACGACCTCGTGGCCTTTTGCCGGTAATCAAACACAATATCCGCTGGCAAATTCAATCTCAGTAAATACCCTATATTCATACCATCAAAATTATTCGGTCACAACTCACACATATAGATATCTACTCATTTTACCGTCTTTGCCGAGAAAAGTGCCGGTGAAGAGGTCATCGATGATGCCAGCCCTAGCTCCAACGGCAATGTTCATGTTGTCGGCCTCCGACCCAAGCCTGTACAAGTAGTCTTTGCCCGCGGAATCCTTCGATTCCCATGAGGATTGTTCGGACAGCTTCTTTTGCTTTTTGCTCGCCGCATTTGAGTCTTGGTTTTCACTGGGCTGGCTTTGGCTGCAGCTGATTGTGAGGAAATTGGAGGGTTTTCTGGGATTGAGGTGGGAATTGAACGGATTGCGTCGGAACTGGGATTTTGTGAGAGAAGCTGAGATTTGGGAGCTAAGGGCCATTGCTTGTGG
>BKCP01008292.1:1910946-1922352 GCA_008636005.1 Striga asiatica | reverse complement strand
AAATGAATAAATAAAAATAAAAATAAATAGGTGTTGACAAAATATACCTTTCATGATCTGGTCACCTCTAATGCAAATTTCACCAGGCTGATTACGCCCAAGAGAAGCACCAGTTTCGGTATCCACAATTTTCATCTCAGCATTTCTAACCACAGTCCCGCAAGCACCCGATTTTATCTCAAATGGCTCTTTTGCAAATGCTAAGCACATTGCCAGCACAGGCCCGGCTTCAGTCATTCCGTACCCCTACATAAAAATAAAAAAAAATAAAAAAAAAATAGAAAAAAAAAATTAAATAGAAAAATAAAATAAAATTTAGAGGCATAATAAGTGTTGCAATATATTCAATGATAAGTCAACAAATTCTGTCAATTAATGCAGTGATATAAATAGTTATGTGATGGAGATTCAACTATGACATATTAAAACGTGTTAGTCAAATAAATATATGCATAACATGTGTTAATATATCAATTCGTGGATGATATAAATGTACACCTAAATAAAACTGTAATAAATAATTATTTCGAAATTTTGATAGGTCATAACTTATGTACTTAGGTCACGAAAGACAAATTAAATACTTTAGAGAATATGAGAACATGTTCGGACGTGGTTTGTTTAGTGATTTTGATAGATAATATAAATTATAAAGTCAACTTTTATAATTGGATTTGTAGCTTGATTCCCGGAATCTAACTACGCTTGTTTACACTTGTTGATCTACATTATATATAAGTTACTCTCGCATGAATTTACATAGACCAATGAAGTATATTACTGTATTATATATTAACTAGGTCATAAGTTATGTGCTTAGGTCATGAAAATATAAATTAAATACTTTAGACAATAATAAAGAGAACATGTTCGGACGTGGGTTGTCTTAGTGATTCATAAAAAAAAAAAACTTTTATAATTGGAATCGTGGAATGATTCCCCAAATTTATCTATGCTTGTTTACACTTGGCCTCCACCAGATATATNTTCTATTTATATATATATATATATATATATATATATATATATGTCAATCTCTTCCACCAATTTACTACACAAACAAATAATATTATTGCGTATTTTAAATTAATTTACATCAATATTTATATTAAACCAGTATCTATAATTATATTTATATAAAAATATTATCAAGTATTAAATTTTACAATTGATCAGAATATTATATTTTATAAAAATAAATATATATACAAATGTAATTACTTAAAACAAAAATAATTACATAAAATTGCTATTAAATAATTTAAAAAATAGTCATACGATTCTACGGATAACCAAACTATTATGTAGGGATATATAAATTTAAAACACAAGTTTTATAAGCCCAATTGAGTAATTTTCCACCTTTGAAAATCAACATTTCTTACCGGTTCTTACCCACACTAAATAAATTGCCAAATAAAAAACACGAAAATTCAAAATCAAATCATCCGCAGAAGGAAATGAAATAAATTCAAAAGAATCCTAGTAATTAATTAAATTACCTGACCAAGTTTGGCATTAGGGAACTTCAACCTGACGGCGTCCTCCAGCTCCCTCCCAAGCGGCGCCGCCCCAGACATGACTGTCCTCACAGACGACAAATCGTACTTCTCCACTACAGGGCTCTTCTCAATTGCCAGCACAATAGGCGGCACAAACGGGCCAATCGTGACCCGGTACCTCTGTATCAGCTCCAGAAAAGGCACAATCTCGAACTTCTGCATTATCAGAATGGCCGCCCCGACCCGCAACCCGCACAGCATAATCGAGTTCAACGAGTAGATGTGGAAAAGTGGGAGCACGCACATGATGACGTCATCGCTGTGTATGTACAGGTTCGGGTTCTCCCCGTCCACCTGCTGCGCCACGCTCGTCACCAGCCCCTTGTGCGTCAGCATCACCCCCTTCGGCAGCCCCGTCGTCCCGGACGAGTACGGCAGCGCCACCACGTCGTCCGGCGAGATCTTCACCGCCGGCAGCTCCGCTTCATCCCCCGACGCCACCTCCGAGAACGGCAGACACTCCTCCGGCGGCGCGCCGTCTACGCACACCACCTTCACCCCGTGCTCCGCCGCGTAGTCGCGCACCTTGTCCACGTGGCAGGCCTGGGTGACGATGAGCTTCGCCCGGGAGGCGGCGGCCTGCTTTACGACCTCGGCCGGGGTGAAGAAGGGGTTGGCCATGGTGGAGACGGCGCCGATGTGGGAGGCTCCGAGGAAGGCAAGGACGAACTCCGGGGAGTTGGGGAGGAGGAGCATGATGGTGTCCCCCTGCCGGATTCCGAGCCTGTGGAGACCCGACCCGACCCGACGGGAAGCCAGCTCGACCTGGTCGTAGGTGAGGATCTCGCCGGTGGAGCCGTTGATGAGGCAGGGTCGGGACCCGAACCGGGAGATGTTCTCGAAGCAGTAGGTGTGGAGTGGGAGGTGCTTCGGAATGTAGATGTCCGGGAGCTTCGATCGGAAGATAATGTCCTTTGATTTTGTCGTAGGCTCCATTTTCGAGATTTTGCTGTTTTTTTTTTCTTATTTTTTTTATCGGGTCGGTGTTTTAGGATTTTTGGGTCCTGGAAATGAAGGGCACGGGTTTGGAGTATAAATATGGGGAAAAAAATAGTTGGTGAGGGTTGGTGAGTGGGGGAAGGGGAAAGGGAGTTGATGGGGATTATGAGTTGNGTGGGAGATTTTCCACGTAGGATTTACCTACCGAAAAGATTGAGGGTGCAACCGGCACGACGATGTTTGGAGATGTGTCTCACCTACTACAGTTTACGTAGTGGGAAGAAAAAGGAAAATGACCAATTCGCGAACTACAGATATTGGATTTAGTCTATATCCCTGTCGTGAAATCTCTCCCAAAATTCTTGGTCTGTTGTAATTTATATTTTTTTACGTGGATTACGTGTCTCTCTGTCGCCTAATTTTTTCTACGGTGATGCATCCAAATCTTACGATGGACATTGCGCTCCACTTTAACATTTAACTAGTCTAACTTATGCTTAGTTGTCATAATAATTACTAATTAGTCAGGGCCACGAATCGGCCCGGCCCACCGGTTCCACCCGAATCGGCCTGGAACCAGCTCAGGAGATAGCCCGCCATTTTTTTTTTTTATTTTTTTTTGTGAGCCAAATCTGACCGTTAGACCATCTTGACAGTTGAGATCGAACGGTCAAGATCCGACTGACCCAGCTGACCCGTTGGGCCGACCCAGACACGACAGGTCTTGTAAATAAAAAAATAAAAAAAAAATTGAATAAAAAAGCCAAAAAAATCCTAAAAAAATTCTATAAATACCCACCCCCCTCCAAAAAAAAATATCAGTTTTTTCATATATCTCACATCATCCTCCTCTTTTCTATACTCTTTTCTAAACTCTTGAAACTTGAAGTGCTAATTTTTATTTTTGTGCTCGGGTTTCTATAAATTGGTCTATTTGTATACAAATTCGGTCCCGAACTCCATATTCTATTTATTCACTCTCATTTCGGTTTCGATTCTATAAATTCTTTACATAATATTCTCTCCTTTCTAACTCTATCATTTTTTACATCTCTTTTTTATTTTATAAAAACTATTCTAGTTATAAATGTTGGATTTTCGTGGTGGTGGTCGTGCCGGTGATCCGCCACCACAAAAACGTAAAATTATAACCGAATCTTCTTCGAGTAGACCTTAGTACGCCGAGACAAACAATATACATGAATGAGTCTTCTCAATGACGTTGAGACCGAGATAGTCCAACGCATCTTTCACTCTATTGAGAAAATCCACGAGAGCATACAATTGAAAGAGGAGAACATGGAGCAGACGAGTTCGATCCTACTCAAGGTGGAGGAACTCAACAATCTCAACGTCAACGGTCCACTCAAACGGCCGACGACGGTCCTATTTTTGTGACGATGGTGAGTACTCGTGGGGAATTATTTCCTTAATGATAAGAATCAATTTTTGTGAAACCAATCAACTCCCCATTAAATCCCCTATTGTTATAAGGAAAATACTATGTTTGCAAATAAATCTGACTAGTGCAATACCCGTGTATACACGGGTGTTGAATTAGAAAGTTTTTGTAAAAAATATTATTTTTTTTATTTTTTTAAAAATTAAAATAATTTAATTTTATATAAAACACTACTTTGGGTTTTAATTAAATTGTCAAATTATATTTTTTTAATCATAATAAGTAAACACCTGTACATTAAATAAAAATGTCAACCCGTTTTGAATTTGTTTACTTATATCATATAATAATAACGATATTATTTACTATTACATAAGCAAAAAAATATATATCTTAAGTAAATAGAAATATTATGGTGATATGTATATGCATAAGTGTAGAATATGTTTATTTAATATTATGAAAAATATTAAATGATAAATAATTTTATTTTCTAATTAATTGTAATAAATAATTTTATTATTATTATAAAGATAAATATAATTTAATTATTTTATATTTACAATATGTATATGAAAATGTCAACCCGTGTTGAATTTTTTTACTTATATCATAATAATATCGATATTATTTACTATTACATAAGTACAAAAATATATATCTTAAGTAAATAGAAATATTATGGTGATATGTATATGCATAAGTGTAGAATATGTTTATTTAATATTAAGCAAAATATTAATTGATAAATAATTTTATTTTCTAATTAATTTTAATAGATAATTTTATTATTATTATAAAGATAAATATAATTTATTTATTTTATATATACAATATGGATGTCAAATCGAAGCTCATCAAAAGATGATTAATTTGATATATTATATATGTAAAACCGATAAGAAATACAAAAGTTATCAACTTTTAAAATATATTTGCAATTCAATGGTTATAATAGGAAATGATATTAAAATACAATTAATATAAATATTAATTTATATCCAAGCCTAACTCCAAAGCATGATTTTTTTCCAAATAGGATTCCAAAGCATGAGAATTTGCCACGTAGGCTCAGCGCATTCTGAAATTATATATAGAGGGGATAGTGTTAACTATTTTGCAAATAAATATATATGAACCGTAAATGGGTAATAAGAAGGCTATTTCGTGGTGGATCAGTAATTCCTCTTTACAATATAAGCCACAATAAAGCAATTGGGCCGGGAATAAACCAAACACCTATTTTACTGACAATCTGAGCCCAACACACGTTGCTAAGTGCGCACTTCAATTCTTTTACGAATTTGTAATGTAAAATTGCATAATTTAACTATGTAGAAAGTTCATTTAAAAAAAAAAAAAACAATTTCATCATATACAATTTTATTTATACTATTGTACCAAAGAAGAAAGGTAACGGGTACCATTACCGCGTACACCACAACATATGTACATACGGAACATATATTATAACACAATAATATTGAAACAGTTATTAGGACTAATTGATCATTTGATTATCATTGAATCCTAATCAAACCAATTGATAGTCCCAAATTCCTTTCCTGCCCCTTTTGGAACATCTTCAATCACCTTCTCTTGGCCCTTAGGGTAAAAAAGTCCAGTCCGGTCATCTCGGACCCACCAAGTGGCGTCGCCAGATGATGGCCTCGTCTGCTTCACTTCTTCTCCGTTAACTTTAACGGTGTCACTTAGCATATCCGGTGACCCACTTTTTCTATGATATGCTTTTCTCAACATTGGCCTAGGAATTAAATTGGTCAGAAATATTTATCTAAAGAAAAAGAATATTCGGAAGGGTGAATCAGTAATTTACAAGATACATGCATGATTATTCCACAAGTAACAGTGTTATGTTAGCCTATATTGTTAATTATGTAATAGAGCTAATTTTAACTTGAGTTTGATATGATTAGTACTTTAGTTAAATATTAATGTGGCTAGCTTAGAATTGCATGAAGTTGGATGAAAGAATAACCTATTCAAATGTGTGTACTTTTTAATTTGGCTGAACTAAAGGTATCCTTTTTTGTTCAAATGTGTAAACCCGTACTCAGTCGATATTACGTTGCAATTATTTTTAAATAACAAAGTGTATTATTTAATCAGCGCGCAGTACTTTTTCTTTTTTTTTTTTTTATATCTAACAAAATGAAGCAATATTTCTTAATCTAATACAAAGATGCATGAGAACGTACTATGACTCCTACAGCAGAGTTTTGAGTTAATATATGAATAATTGGTATATTGATATAATCTAATTAAAATGAGTATATTATACATGCTCCTGATCTCCCAAATGGCCGGAGATCTAAATAAATGTGCTATATACAACAATTAATCATAATATAGTTTGTGATTAAATAGTTAAAAACTTACTTGAAATACATTGTATTCATGGTTTGTGCTCCTCTACCAGCTGCTGTGGATGCCATTTTTTTCTCTCTTCTCTAACTAACTCTAATCAATAATAATATGTTTATTCTTGAGAACGATTGAACAAATTTATGTAAGAGACGTTACATATTTATAGTGATCAAACAAATTATTAATTTTATTTTCCCGAGAAAATTATTTAAATAAAGTTGTGGATCATGTTTAATGGCTCATCAGGTTATGGGCTCTTCTCAATTCGCGTCATTATTTAGCTATTGTTTATTTTATTTATTATTTATTTTTTAATTTCATTTTTTGGAAGGACCATAAACATTAAACACCATATCTCAAATCAGTTAAGTTCCATGCTGATGGGAAGGGGTAGACTACGGTACAAGTTTTGTCAGAGGAAGACGACAAAATCTAGGTATGGGCTTTAATTTATGGGTCGGGAATGGCCTTCCCCAGTTGCAATTTTATATTGGGCTGTTGGGCTATCCCCAAATTTAATCAATACGCATCACATATTTTTTGCTCTTGTTGAAGACTTTTTTTTATTTTTGAGTGCATTAAAAAAAATGTATTTCTTTTGATTCAATAATTGTTCCTTATTATCCTAGTTTTCTTGCGTTATTGCATTACAAATAGTAAAAAGTATTTTCAATTATATTAGTTTTGCATCTGAAAGTTGTTCTTAGACATGTCCAATGCTTTAATATTGTTAGGGGTTGTTTACTTTGAGTGATAGCACAGGATAACTAAAATTATTCCTTAATATCTGATGTCTCCATTAAAGGATTGGGATAGGATTCAACTGATGTGGCATACATGNATCCATTTATTTACAAATGTATTCCATATAAAAATGTGTTTCACTGTTATTCTTACCCTAAATCGTGCCATTCGGAAGCAGAAGGACATTGAACCTAGCATCATCCACTCCGTCGCCAAGACTTGTAAGCTCTGATGTCACATTTTTTTTTTTGTGTGTTTCCCAGTTAACCTTCTTATCGGGTGGACCTCACCTGAAAATCTTTTCCCGCCGTTCTTCCACGCCTGAAAATCTCGGTGGACCTCGTAGTCGCAAATGAAAGAAGGGTTCGACGGAATTTTGGAAAGAGTGGATCAGACCCCGTCGTCGACGCCTGCATTGGGTTGATTAAGGTTCGGTCTCGACGGTAATTGGTAAAGAGGGGCAGATGAATTTTGCGAACTGGGAAGTGAAGACAAATTTTATGAAAATGGTAAGGAACATAAACCCCGTCTTTTTTCGAAAAAAAATAGCTAAAAAGAGAAAATCTGTCTCTGGTTGTCGAGTTAGGAATGGAGTCGGGTTCTTCATCCCAACAAGAAACAAGTGTGTAACAGCATCTCATGCCAAGGAAAAAAAAAAAAAAAGGCTTTCACCTGAGGGTAAATTGGGCATTTAAGTTTTATCCTATAAATTTGTCCATGATAGTAGACATAGGACAAATTTCAGACTTTTTAATCTCTTAATGTAAACAGTGGACTAAATGCTGACGTGTAAAGTTATCTTAATTATTTTCTCTTATCCCATCTCACAAAGTAAATGAGGCCTTATGGAATAAATTATGACAATATCAGTAAATTAAATAGATTGTGAACAATGTAAGAAAAATGTTAAGATTACAACTATGAAATTAAAAAATTCTTTTCAATGAACTAAAATATTATCTATTTACCAAATATTAAAAAATTTAGGAGTTGAGAGCCCTGGGACCCCTTGGAAGGGGGAATACAAGGAGTACTCCTAGCTAAATCCATATATTCTAATTAAAGAGAGTTATTTTAAAAGGATGTGATTTTAGGTCCGAAAGGCCGATAAGCCATGTGGCGCAGAGGTGGTGTTTTCTCTTGATACGCTGGCAGTCGTCATCACATGTGGCATGACACTAAATCTTTGCGACTAGTTTTGAAATTTTTTTCTATTTTTCATATTGTTATGCTCTTCTTTTGTTTATAAATTATTATTATTGATATAGCATATTATAATATACCAGTCCGAGTGATATCTGCTCGACCGGGATGACGATTCCAACGGCCTTTATGTCGACTAGATAAGAATAAAGTACACACCCTTAAGTCGACACCTCGACTGTCAATTCCTCTTCATGAAGTAACCAAAGGGGGAAGACGGTTCTCAAAGACGACTTCTAAATAGTCGACATCCCTAAGTCGACTTCCATAAGTCGACCTCTATCAAGGAGACAAACAAGCGTAACCTCTGAATACTCATATGATCCTAAGTCGACCTCCCAATGCTCGAGGTCGACTACTGGCACCTCGAGGCCCAAAATACACTGACGATTTAGTACACTTGCAATATCTCTTGAAGTCTCATATCCTCTAATGGATAAGAAGGAATCTTGTGATGACTAAGCAGAGAGGGGAGACGAACCGACCGGGGTATTTCGGACACTTCAAGTAGATCGACGGGGGCATCTTGGGTACTTTAAATAAGTGTTTTCCCTCTATATAAAGGGGTTGAGGTAACCTAAACTCTAACTTTCATTCATTCCTTACACATTCCTCTCCTGCTGCTTCTGCTGCTCTCCCAGAGCAACCTTCTTCACCTCTTTCACATACTGACTTGAGCGTCGGAGGCTCTACGCCGGAAACACTTCCGGCGTAGAGTTCTTGCAGGTATTATCGCGGTCTAGCAACGGTTCGAGGGCGATTCATATAGATTGGAGCTCATTACTACCGGTTCGCTTCAGATCCAGAAGTAGACCCATCAATTATATATATATATATATATATATATATATATATTAATTAATTAATTAATATAAACAAATTATTAAGTAAATCTAAGACAAGATTATGAATATATATATATATAATTATTTATTATAACTATTTATAAACAATTTTAGTTATGAATAAGGATACAATATACATTAAAATAATTTTAGAGAATATTTTGCTTTTATTTTGTGATGTGTTATTTTTAATAGGTATTCTTTTAGCTTATTTATAATATTAAATTATTATAAATGTACAAAAAATATTTTTATTTATGAGATAATTGTAATTAACATGTTTTACTATATTTTTAATTAAATAATTATAAAATTACTAAAAAATTCGATAATATATTTCAACAAATTGTACAATGCTTCAAAAGTTTTTTTTCGTAAAATTATATCTTTTAACAATATCTGGAGTTACGGATACCGATTTTCTCAACTCGTGTCATTTGTGCCGGAAAAAACATTAAGACTAAGATATTTACATGTACAGGTAAATAACAATTTAATCATTTTTTCTTTTTTGGTTTGCTCTTCCATTCGAGATGAACAAAAATAATTTTAGAAACATCATATTATATGAATTCGTTAACATAATTTTCTTAGAATTATTATTTTTAATAGGTAACTTACTTAAAAATATGAAAATTTTATTAACTTTTCAAGCATTACCAAATTTATGAATTGATTAATTATCAGATATTCACATTTGAAATATATAATAATTTTTGTGGTAATTTTTTTTATTATTTAATAAGAATATAATAAAAAATGTTAACTATAATATCAAATTATATAAAATTATAAAAGTAGTTTTATTCATGGCATAATTATAGTTAATATTTTTTATTCATGACATATTTTTTGGTAATTTTATAATTATTTAATAAAAAATATAGTAATTTTTTTTGTAAGTTTATAATCATTTAATAAAAAATATACAAAAAATAACTATAAAATTAAATTATTATCAAATTACAAAAATCATTTTATTCAACTTATCAAGTGACATGTCAGATGGAGGACCACCCAATTGGAGGGAGAGGTCATAAGCCTATATACTGTAAAATCAAATTTCGACGCAATGAAAAACACATATATAGTATAATTTATAAAATTACAAAAATAATTTTATTCATGACATAATTATAGCTATCATTTTTATTCATGACATATTTTTTTTGTAATTTTATAATTATTTAATAAAAATAGAGTAATTATTAAAAAACAAATTAACTATAAATTAAATTATTATTAAATTACAAAAATAGTTTTATTCATAAGATAATTATAGTTAACACTTTTTTACTATATTTTTCATTAAATAATAATAAAATTACAAAAAAAAAATAATTATGTCATGAATAAAAAATGTTAACTATAATTATCTGATGAATAAAAATATTTTTGTATAACTTTATAATAATTTAATATTAAAAAAGAAACTAAAAGAATACATGTTACAAATAACTAATCACAAAATAAAAGTAATTAAAAATAATTTCTAATTTTATTATAATGTATATTGTCTTATTCATAATTAATTTTTTTATAAATAGTTAATATAAATAATTATATATATTCATAATGTTGTGTTAGATTTGTGCCATGCCACGTGTGATGGTGGCTGCCAGTGTATCAAGAAAAAGTGCCACCTCTGTGCCACATGGCTTATCGGGCCTTTCAGATCCGAAATCGTATCAAAAGTCCTACTTTTGATAATTTTTTGAAAGTTGTGGGACTATTTGTGTCAATAACTATCTTGCGAATAAAAAAATGGCACCCCCTCAATTTGTGGAACTAATTTTGAATTTTTTTTCTAATTTATTACAATAACATTTGAGCATTAGAGATGCTCTTACGTCATCTTATGATGTAGAAGGTCAAATTATAATCTATCGATATATATCCATTCTATTAATATATAGAAAGGCTAAATATTTATCTTAAATAATAAGGAACTTCCACATAAAATTTCCATTTTCACTATATATTGATTCCTTTCTTAAAAAATAAAAAAATAATAAAAAAAAATTGAATTATGAGTATTATTTATTGATGATCTTTACGCTTTAAATTGTACAATTTATCATTATTATCTGCATGGCACAACAACGGGTCTATTTATCAATTTGATTGAGCTCTTGGATATGACATTCATTTGCAGAATATTCATTGCACTTCTCTAAATAAATAAAATAAAAGTAGCCTTATCCCTATTTTTACACGGCCTGTGGACTAAAAAGAACTCCAGTCATCTCCTTATCCACTGCTCTCGACCACCTCTTCGTTTGCATCCACTCCCTCATCTTTTTTAGTTTGCTTCCAACTTCCT
>BKCP01008292.1:1882754-1910890 GCA_008636005.1 Striga asiatica | reverse complement strand
TATATTCGTTTATATTGATCAGAACAACCAACACAATTCTCTGCACGCATCACAGTTCAAAGATGCCCGTCATAACCACCCCAAGCAGCCAAGCTTGAAGTACGAATCCAATGCAAAATACATCAACGCCAAAGCTTCCACTAATTAATAAAAGAGAAAATAAACATTTGGCACAAGTAGTGTTGGAAACTTGGAATATACAATTTTCCATGGTGATCTTTTAAGTTTTCCATGAGCCAGACTTTGCATAAACCAAAGTTTCATATAACATTCTCAATATCATTTTTCTTGAAATACTCTCATCACAATTCTTTTTAGCAAAAGAAAATTTTCAAAGTAAAATTATGTCAACTCTCAGTCTATCCTCAATTTATTTTATTTATATTTAGAGTTTTGTTTTTCAATTTAACTCATTCCCATTCTTCCATTTTAGGACTTCACCTCCTCAAATAAGACATACAAGGGCAATTTTTTTTTTTCTTTTTTCCTATGAACTGTTGCCATTGTCAATGATTAACTTATTTCCCTTTGCTGGGTTCCAANAAGAAAAGGAATAGTAAGGACACTTTTCTAGCCATAGTGCAGGTAAGATGACCATTTTGCAGATATTGTTACAGTGATTAAAATCAAGTATAGCACAAAGTGTGTTTGTTGCTTTCAACAGCAGTATTGGGAAAAAAAAAGGTGTCTGATATGCTATAAGATCCATTCGAAGTATCTAAAAACTTGCTTCTTCTGTAGTCGGTCTCCTCAAGTAGTATCGCAAACTGTTTGCAAGAACCTGCCGGTTTTTTCCATGAAATTAAAGGAATAACATGTTAGAACAAGAGCCAAACAGTACTTTGTCGAGTCGATGTAAACAATAATTCTAAATTTCTCAAAAAACAGGCGGCATTTATATATACCTGTTGAAGAGGTTTGATGATGGCTTTACCCCTGTAGCTTACATGGAATTTCGCCTTAGCCAGCAAGCCCTACAAGAAAACGTAGAATTCACAAGTGATGAGATTTAGTTACAATAATTAGCTAGCACAAAAACGCGGTATTAACAGAGGGTCAAGAAAAAAAACAGAAAAATAGAAAATGAAAAAAAGGAATTATTTGCTATAATTTCGAATACCCCATCGATGTTGCTCTTCTAAGTTTTGGGCACTAATGATTTGAGAACCTTAGGGGTAGTTTTAGTAATTATCATAATGACACCTTTTTAACGAATTTTACCTCGGTATCGAACTCGCCAGATTTAACAGTAACATTTATGTCGGTTATGATCTTCACGAGATCCACCAGTAAACCTGGACGATCGGCTGTCTCCACTGACAGCAAGCTGCAATGATGTAAAATAGTATCATTTCACGTTTTAACTTCAAAGTCGAGCTGAGCATATCAGTTTTTAGCGTGAGACAGCAAATTGATCAGATAATGTGCTCTTTACCTTTGCTCTGGACCATCGTCATAAACATGAATATGTGTTGCTATATCCACATCAACCTGCAATGAATGAGTGAACAATAAGTATAAGCAAATAACTATTAATTAACTAGAAAAAAAAAACCTACCTTGATAATTGTCAAGGAAGCTTATGCTTACTAAAAATTGGCAGACTTGCCAGTAACTGGGGTCAGTTGGGGGTATCACAATTAAAACATATATACAATTAATAAAGAAATATGTTTGCCGATAAATCTATGTACTAGAGAAATAGAACGAAAAAAGCAAGTGCAAATAAGATCTGGAAGCTCGGAAGTAAATACCTTTTCACTTGGTGGTGTCACACCAAATGCAGCCCCCATTGCTAACTGAGCACTTGACTCCTGAAAATATTTAACTCTGCATCTTTAAGACAGATAAAAAATAAAAAAAAGGTATGATATCCCAATATTACGTTGATCGATACCGGATGATATTCGAGCATGTTGTTGATAATTGTCAAACGAATGGCCTCGAGCAACTCTGGTTCATCAACCTTCCTTCCTGTTGAACTGCATACAAGTCCATGCACTTGAAAAGTGATTATTTATAGAAGTATACTTTATATTATATGACTGTTAAATAAAGATGAATTCGACTTAGAATTCATGACTGATATGACTGGCCCAGAGTTTCGGATTTGACGAGTCTTATAATAAGCTTCTCCTGATTTAGACAAGTTGAAAAAGCTAAGGAAAGAGAAACTCTGAATTTATGCCACTAATCTAACATTTACAATAATTTATTACGACTCCAAAACTATTGATCGATAAACTTCAACTTATATTGATAACATGTCAAACAGAATAGCTAAGATTAGTAACGTGCTCAGAAATGAAAAAATAAAAAAATAAAAAAAAGCAACATGAACTTACGCTTTAGTTATAGCAAACTTGTTGTGTTTGCCAGAAGAATCGAGATACACATTTGCCTTAATGACATTCAGCCCGAGGTTTTTTAAAGCATTCATCTGAAATGGCATTTAAACAGCAATCAATAAATGGTCTCCGGCTTCTCTTTCGCATAATAGTGCAAATATTCTTCTATAAATGGAAATTTACAGAATCTTACACAATCCTAGTTTTAATGTATATATATATATCGGGGTTGGTTCAAATAAAAACTAGTCCTGGTGTGAGAACCGTGAGAACCATATTTCGTGCTATTTTTAATTGTATAATGCTATTTTTAGTCTCACATGGTGCTATCATTTTTACAAATACTAACATAAATGTCTTGCTATTTTTAATAAAATACATCCTGATTATAAATAGCACTAAAATACAATCAATCATAACACTACATACAATTAAAAATAGCGGTTCTCACGGTTCTCACGCTAGGACTTAGTTCTCATTTGAACCAAATCCTATTCTTTCTATATATATATATATATATATATATATAGTCTTACTGTGTCCACAAGAGCCCCAAGACGATCCCCGAAGGTGATCTCAACAATGGTGGCATTTGGATCTGAATCCTGATCGATTATAACTTTGGGTGTGGGGACCACATCAGTCTCCTGAGAACTCCCATCCTGTTTTGACAGCTCCAAATCAATCAATTATAATGTCATCAGCATTCAAATTACGAGTCATTGAAATTACTAGGAATATGAGTTCCATAGTTTTCGACTCAGACAAAAAATATGTTTCACACGATTACCCAAAAAAAAAAATGAGATACTCATATCTTGCAGGCTGAAATATAGCTTTTAATAATTTTTTTAAAAACACCAGCTTTGGCTTCTGATTCAGAATAATACTATAATTTACTCAGAATAGAAAAGCAAGAGAATAAGTGATTTTAGATTTTTTTTTAATCATTTTTCAAGTTTGAATCTTTGTATAAAGAAACAAGGACTTCAACAATTTTTCTCCAAATGTCCGAATAACTAATGCAGCTTCTGATTTCTACATGCAAAGCATCCCCACTTATATACTAATTTTAGCCTTTGTAAGTAACAAATGTATTTGAGCTGAAATAGGAAACATTAATTGATGTTTGATACCTCCACGGCAGTAGCCGGTGATGCTTTCGGTATGAATCGACTCGTGGGCGATGATAAGCTGACACAATACCAAAAGTACAACAACATATAAAGGCCATAAAAACAAAAGAATTGGATGCTTTAATAATAGTAGAGAGGACAATTAGCAAAATTGTACTTCCATATTTCGATTGGTCGGACTGTATTTATAACAGCCGAATCTAACGTCAGCCTTTGGATAAGCAGCACGATTGCAATCCGCCAGAGAGTTGACCATTCATGGCCATCGGATATTTGTGTTTCAATTCATATGGTTTATTATAAGGAATCCATGTCACTAGTTAATAAAATCTTGAGCAATTGCTTGTAACATGCCCTTAGTCTACTCATTTCACAAGCTCATATGCATAGGTTTCGAATATTGTTTAGAAAATAATAAATGAAGCTAATCAAACAAATAACACATGCTAACAGAGGGTACCATTAGCATGAGAAAATTCAAATTATGGACAACCCATGTCTTGAATCTAATTGCACAACCATCAGAAAAAGATTGGTGATAGTTACAAGCAAACTTTGTGTATGTTCTATAGACACATATCACTATATGAATACATCTATCTACCTATAAAAATGAACAATAGCTATTTTTGGTGTGAGCGACACATGTTCAAATCATCGAGAGAGAATTGCAAATCTAATTGAGCAATTTTACATAAAAATGAAAAAGATTGATAACATCTTGAAGCTAACAATTTTACACAAACGAGTTACCTTTTTCTAGAGGCAATGCAAGATAACTGAACTGATTCAAAGCCAAAAGAGCATATGAAAGGAGCAGCCTTTGAATAGGACTGCTTCTCAATAGGCTTCAAACTGCTACAGAGCCCAAAATTACTCCCAATAGAAGCCATAGCCACAGCCATTTCTTTAATTTCAAAGATGTATATAAAAAATATTATCTGTTGCCCACAACAGAAAATTAATAAAATAAACTATGAACTTAAAAAAAAAAAGCTTGAATCTTTATCAAAAGGGATTCTTTTTCAACCCAATAAGATCCCGATTAAGCATGGCTAGAAGGAAAAAATTGAAGAAAAATGGGGAAAAT
Organism: Striga asiatica; assembly: GCA_008636005.1. Lineage (NCBI taxonomy): Eukaryota > Viridiplantae > Streptophyta > Magnoliopsida > Lamiales > Orobanchaceae > Striga > Striga asiatica. The sequence continues at coordinate 1,906,316 of BKCP01008292.1, read as the reverse complement.
GACGCGGTGGGGCAAATGGGAAAGGGCAGATATTTATGGCCTCAAGCAGATAATCAAGTGCAGTAATTGTAGTTGTGGCTGATGATGATGTTCTAGTAGAATCCGCCATTTCCCATGAACCAACTCTAATCCTGTCTTTATAGAGTGCTGTCCACGCGATATTTATATGTGAAAATACCACGTTCGATATTCTTGCAGAAGGGATGGACTGGATTTATGGGCCTCTTTTGTCTCTTTATTTTTTTCTTTTTTTTTTCGTCCCTCTTAAAACCTTGGCCGCAAAAAATGAATCCACCGGCTGAGCTATCCATAAAGAGATATTTTAAGAAAAAAATCATTTTTGTTTGTGCGCGTGAGTTTGTCGTCTGAAAATCCAACGGCTCCCTGTGTTTACCATCCATCTCATCTTTTTTTCTCTGGGTAATAACTAAATAACAGTGACATTACTGGTTCTGAATTTCCAATTTGATATCCGTTTGTATTTATTGGGAGTCCCCACCTTTAGCCAAACGCAAATTATTGAGCTTTTGCGCGTTTAACTAATTCCTGTTCTTATTTTCAGGAATAAAGAGAGGAAAGAAAAGAAAGAATGCAGAAAAAAAAAAAGAAGAAATGAAAAGGATAAAAGATGTTTGTCGTTTTGTTTGTTGGGCTATCTAAGGCTCATAGATTAATTTTCGGACACCAAAATCTTAAGGCCTGAAAAGCTTCCCAAAACGGGCTAATCCAGTACGTTAAGCCCATAAAATTTCATGCATATACAGTCCTGATAACAAAGACCATTAAAATGCAAAAAAGAAAAAGTATAAAATTGAAAACCCAGAAAAAACGCAGAAAACGCAGAGGTTCTGGAAAAATAAAAAAACGATATAAATCAAGAAAATGGCGAAGTCTTGCAAAGGTCTGGCTATGGAACTCGTGAAATGCTTGAGCGAATCTGATTGTGTTAAGGTATACATGAGTCGTATTATTTACTTGTTCCTTTATTTTAATTTTTGTTTCGAGATTTTGAGCTCTTTTTTTTTTTGGCGGATATTATATTGCACCGACACGACACCTTGAGCACGATTTTCTGTTGAAATTACTTTTTGTTCTGGTTTTCCCTTGGTATCTAATATCCATGGCTGATTGAAAATATTTTAGGTTGAAAACCGGCCGTACAGAGAATGTGCAAAAGAGACGAGCCCTAAAATTTCAAGCGAGTGTGTGGGGCTTAGAGAAACATATTTCAACTGCAAAAGAGGGCAGGTACTTCGTTTTATGTATTTCTTCCTTCAAATGTTTTCTGCATTCATTTGGTTTCATGATTTTAAATAATGAAGTGAAAAATCATCATTACTTGTTTAATGGGAAGAAACTTTGCTATGTCGGCTTCTAAAAATGGATTACATTATCGTGACTATATTTTCGTTCATTACAAAAGCTACAGTCTCTTGGGGTTATGCGATCTTTAAAATAGATATCTTATTCTCATTCATTTTGTTTCAGGAACATTAAAGTAGTTCTTTGGTGTTAAACTGTTATCTGAATAATGTTAAACTCAGTTAAAGATTATTGCCTTTTGGACTTAAATAATGTTTACAGCTCTGAATACAGATAGCGCTCTCTTCTTTTCAAGTTGCAAAAAATGTTTATGACGTATTTGTGTGGCTTATGCATTACTGGTTTTTCTTACAATTCAACAGGAGAAATTATGTGCGCTTATTTCATGATTCTCACTATGTTTTATTTAGCTGATTCAAGAAATATATGTTTTGCTGTAGGATATAAGTGAACTTTTTGCTCTTTCCCAGTCTCTTATATATTTTCCCGAACAAATAGTTTATTGTAGATGTGTCCATACTCTAGCTTTGCGTTCCTAAAACACTTGGTCAGGATGAAAATCATTGTTTCTTCCAAAGTCATATATGTATTTTGGGCCCTCTTTTACATTTTTACTACACTTTTTGAGAACATTTACAGAAATAGGACATTCAAAATAAAACCATAGATAAACCATTCATAAACTAGTTATAAAAATGAAAATGCAATTTAAAAATCAGTAACAAAAATAGACGACAAATCAACCATTCATAAACTGTAAAAGTGGTATATTTGTAATTGAAAAAAAAAAAAAAAACTTCGTAAATATGCAAATAAAATGAGATTTTAAAGTAAACAATGACGTTAATGAGAAAATATAAGAAGTATTTCTCCTATAGAGAAAGAAACAAGTTGTCAATGTTTTAGTGATGTTCTTGCTTATGTTGAGAATTCTAATTAAAATGGAGGTATTCCTTTCCTGATTCCTTGTGTATTTGGTTTTCTTTATCAGTATCTGTTTTAATCATCTCGAGGTAACTGAAGGCATATTCACCTATCTGCTAGGGCCAAAAGATATCTGATGCTTGAATGCTTCTTTTACGCACTTATTTCTTGTTGAGTAACTCAGATTTTCATGATGGAGTAAAAGGAAAAAAGTAGAGGAGTAAACTGGACAACACTTGCTTAATATAGATGATCAATGGATGTCTGCGCACAGAGGAAGTGTATAATGAACCGTTTTGGATGTCTCAGTCGCTGTTTTCATGCATGTGTCACCACATGGACTGTATATAAAATTTTACCTTTTGCATATTCAACATTCGGCATGACTAGCACTAGATGCTCAATATATATGTTAGCTTGTTTATCTGGAGCAGTGCAAATCTCCGGTTGCAATGACACATTTATTGGTACTCGCCAAATTTTGTCAGGTCACATATTATTGTGTCTTTTTCATAAAATCATTATCTACTGGTTCATCAAATATCCCTAAAATGACTTTTCATTATTCCGAGCTGGTTCTCATTTCATTGCATATCTTCCAATCCTAATATATTGTTATATCATGCAGTCATCAAAATTATAAATTTCTTTTGCCTTATAATTGCCTTAATATGGTAATAATACCGATTATGTATTTATATTTAAGCTTGATGTCACACCTATTAATAAAAAGAATATCTGCAAAACCCGAAACCCTACCTGGAAGAAAAGTGCTGTTCATACTTCTATATGATTGATCCAAAATCTTCTATTTCATAAAACACATTTCATCATTGTATGCAATATTGCAATGTCAGTTCAAAACTCAATGTAATTTTCTTAAAATTCATTGCGCCATTGTATCTGAGTAGCTTGTCCAACCACTATTTTTTTTTTTTGTTGAGACTATTGTTATTTTACGACTTTTGAAATCGTAACATTTTGCTGTTGCATTACGTTCCAGGTTGACATGAGAGCTCGTATTCGTGGAAACAAGGGGTACTAACTGATGGTGGATTCGAACAATATGAGATGAAAAATAGAAAGAGAGAACAAAAGGTATTTGTGGAGCAATAATGAGATCCAACATTAAGACCCAAATCAACCACACAATGAAAATTGTGAGGTGATTTTGTGTGATGCTGCTGGTTTAGCTTTCGAATCTTGCAGAAAGTAAGATAAACAATTGTCGTTGAGGTGCTAACAAGTTACGGTTTTCAGTTTGTATATAATCAAGTAATTAACTTCTTTTGTGTGTTAATCAGTTTTGATCTGACTGCGGGTGTGAACATTGTCAATGAAATTATTGTTGGATTTGGTTGATGATTGAAAAACTGAAATGGAATGGCGTTATTTCCCTTTTTTTTAAGGATTAGACATTTATAAAACTTTTTTTTTTCTCCAAAATAAAATGGAAAACAAAGTTGGAAACAGATTTTACAAAATAAAAATATGAGCAATTATAGCATTCTAATTGAGTATTTCACATTCTTCTATAGCAGAACAAAAATATCTATATCTATTTACTAAATAATTAGGCAACTGACTTTTTATATTTAGTAAGTTTTAGAAGTGGGTCTCATATACTTTCTATTTTTGGAAAGTTGACTTCTTACATGTCATGTGCACACTCTTTTTGTTTATTTATTTCTAAAACAAGTTATTGATAACCGTCCGTTCAACCGAATTTGTATTATTTCATTGCTTTTTTTTACATTACAATGATAAAGTATGTCTTTTTAAAAATAGGCAAAATTGCATATAATATCACCACCTTTATCGCGATTGCAAATTAATCACGACTTTTCGACTTTTGCACAGCATATCACGACCTTCATTTTCTTGCAAAACGATACACGGCCCTCATCACCTGTTCCAAAAAAAATGACGTGACACCTAAAATGACAGCTCAATTGCTGAGATGTATATACCATTCGATTTTTTTTTTCCACCTCACTACGAAACGACGTCGTTTCGTCTGGCGTGGTAATTCGATTTTTTTTTCCACCTCACCACGAAACGACGTCGTTTCTTGTTCAATTACATTTTAAAATCAAAATCAGATTCTTTTCAGAACCCTAAATTGACGAGCGGGAGGAAGAACCCTAGAAGAAGTTCTCTGAGGAAGAACCATAGAAGAAATTGGGTTGCTCAATTAACTATGTCGACTGATTCGAACTCATATAGGAGGACAAGTTCGGCAGCAACATTCCCGACTTCAGCAGTTCCGAAATTAACATGTCGACATTTAGAAGAGCCCGATCATCTCACCTCTCATACTGATCTGAATCCGCTAGGAGGTACTACCGGTGCAAATATCGAATGGTAGGTGAAGTGTAATTTATGTTTGTATGTTCAACAAATTGAATGAGGTAGTGATGAACAAATTTATGTTTTTGTTACAGAATTTTGCAAATTCTGAAGTTAATATTGAAGTTTTGAAGTGTAATCTTTCAATTGTTTTTGCAAATTTTTCTTACAGGAGTTTTGAAGTTTCTGTTAAAGTTAACATTTTTGTTCATTGCACATTACAGGATGATGATTGTAAATTTTTTCGTTGGTTTGATCCCGAGCTCCCACCTCTCCAGAAAGCTAGTTATTTGAAGTTGAAAGGTCAAGTTCAAGTGTTGGAGGAACAATTGAAATGCAAAATGGTTATGGAGAAACTTTTGTCTGAAAGATTAGAAGTGAAAGCCAATGAGTTGGATCTGTTGAAATTGGAAAATGCTGAACTTCAGAAAAAAATTGCAACAGGGAAAAAATCTGACAAGAATTGGCTGATTTTAGTCATTATGTTTTTGTTAGCCATGTGGTTTGGTGTGCCTAATGAGAAAAAGTTAATGCTTAGGTAGCTTTGAACAAGGATATTATGTTTGTTTTTATATGTTGTTCCATGTTGATGAGAAGATGGTAATGTTTAGCTATCTTTGTTGTTGTTTTTTGTAGCTTTGTATACTTAGCTAGACAAAGCTGGTTTATGTAGTGTTTGTTTGTACCAAAGAACAAGGTTCTATTTGCAATGAGCAAGTTTATGTATGATTTTAGTTGTTCAAAGCTGGTGTGGTTTTGTTTGCAATAAGCAAGATTTTCATTGTTCAATGAACATTATTTCTTGAATAAAACATCATGATCCATTATACATCATTGTTCAGTGATCTAATTTCTTGAGTAAGCATTATCTGTAATACCATATAGAACATGACCATCTCATAATACAATCAAACATAAGAACATATACAAACAATATCAATAAGAAGCAATTTTGATCCATTATCTTGCAAAAGTAGGCCAAATTACAAACATAATGTCTGAACAACCACAACCACAAGCACATGTCCACAGCAATGAATTTCTTCACATCCACATGTCCACAAAAACATAAACTGATACCCAAAAAAATTTGTTCACATCAACATGTCCACAAACACATCAATCAACACAACCATTTCACTACAAAAGAAACACATGAACTTGTTCACAGCCACAAGTCCACAACAAAATGTTTCTGTCAGTCACTTTTTGGCAACACTTTCTTGAGTTCCTATAGCTTCCACAGCTTCCAGTTCCTTGTTTTGAGATTTCTGTTGACCTCTTTTTTGTCTAAGCATCTGTCATTGAAATTTCAAACATATTTATCAAAAATTTTCAGACAATAGAAAATTTGAAAGACAATTAATCAGAAATGAATGCATCAAAGTACCAATGCTTTCTTTTTCCTAGCTACGAGGACATGGGAAGTTACACCAGACTGTTCCCTTTCCTCTGTGCATTCTTTCATTTTCTTCGGTCTACCTCTAGGCCTCTGAAATTAACAAGTTCATAAAGTTTAAAAAAATTTGAAAACATATTGTCAAAAAAAAAAAAAAAACTTTAACTGTTACCTTAGCAATGGATTCACTGCCACCTGCCCCTGTGGTTTCTCTCATGGTCCTTGGTCTACCTCTAGGTCTCTGAAATTTACAGGTTTGGTCACAAATTCAGATACTATAAAAACATATAATGCCTAAAAACAATATATACCTTAGCAGGTTTTGGAGTTGGGTCATTGGTGCAAGTCTTCTTGTTGTGGCCAACTTGGAAACATCTTTGGCATGTCATTTGCAAGCCAAACCTCTTCAGCCTTGAGTTTGTCTTAGCCTCTTCTTCAGGTGCTTTTTTTCTATTGATCTTGGGACTACCTGGCGTTCTCCTGAATGGTGGGGGCTTGATAGGATTCCCTGAAGCCTCTGGCCACATCCTCTTCCCATTAAGGGGCTCCATGGGGAATGAGTATGATGCAATGAGCCTTTCACAACTATATACAGGGGATACAAAATCTGTGGCATCCTTTTTCAACCAGTGAATAGCTGAGCATGCATGGACACAAGGTATACCACTTATATCTTCCAATTCAACTACAAATTGGTCTTCAAAACAAGTGACCTGGTATTTGTTTCCTAGAGCAGGTTTGGTGACACACAACCTACTTTTGTACTTAGTTTCCTCTAGTTTTTTCCTGATCTTAGGGCAAATTGTATCAGTGAGACTACTTCCCATGTTCAGTTTATCAACTTGTCTTTCCATCACATAGATTCTTATCATTTCAAGCATTTCAACAATAGGCTTTTTTCTAGCCCTAACAATGGTGCTATTGAAGGTCTCACATACATTTAGGGTAGTCAAAACGGGCCGGCGGGGCGGGCCGGCCCGCAGCCCGCCAAAACCCGCCATTTAGCGGGGCGGGGCGGGCCAGCCCGCCATCTTGGCGGGCCTCTATTTGGCCAATTCAATTCACTGACAAATACACACAAATACACCCCATAGAAGTAGAACAGATAGAATCAAAGAGGTTTAGGTTCAGCCATCTTTACCCTTTACCGAAATGGAGTTGCCTTGTCGTTGCCGGCGCCGCTCGGAGACTGCTGCTGCCCCTTGCCGCTAGCCACTCGCCGCTCAACACTGCTGCTTCACCTTGAAGGTTCGCCGCTCGCCAGTCGCCACACGAGCCGAGGTCCCACCGCTCGAGTCGAAGCTTCGAAGGTCTCGCCGTCGCCGTCTCTGGCGCTCCCGCTCGAAGGTCGCCGATCAGCCGCACGCCGGAATCGAGAGAGATGAGACTTGAGAGTGAGAGTGAGAGACTAGGGTTTATTAGCCTTAGCGAGCGACGAAAGTCACGAAATGCGGAAATGGGCCAAATCCCAAATTCTGTTCTGTACATTGAATCTGTTCGGGCCTCTTACTGGACCTTAAAAGTTAAATCACAATTTTTTTTTTTTTTTTTATGGCGGGCTGGCCCGCGGCCCGCCCAACCCGCCCCGCCAAAGCCCGCGGCCCGCGCGGGCCAGCCCGTTTAGGCCCGCCGTTTGGCGGGCCTATAAAATACCAACCCAACCCACCTGTTTGGCGGGGCGGGGCGGGCTGGCCCGCGGGCCCAGACCCGTTTTAACAAGTCTACATACATTATTTAGCACCATGTCACATTTAGGATGTACTGAAATTAAGGCCGTACAAAATCTGAAATTGTCTTTGCTCAATGAACTTCTTGTGTGCTTCTGGACACTCAGCTTTCATCTCCTCCAGTGATTCCTTATATGCAGCAAGGAATGTGCAATGGACAGTCCTCCAGAAGATGTTTTTCAATGTTTGACCCTTGTGTTCTTTCTTCCAGTTCATATAAATGTGTCTAGCACAATTCCTATGCTCTGCCAATGGTGCCAACTCCTTTACTGCATTAATCAGCCCCTACAATCCATTTGAACAAGGTAAAAGTTATATAACATTATACACAAAGTATTTCATATTTCAGGAATGAAAAAGTTATATAACATTTAGTTACCTTTTGCTGGTCACTAATAAAAGTCCAACCCAGTCCATCCTTGATTTCAAACTCTTCAAACAAAATATTCAAGAACCACTTCCAATTTGCTTCATTTTCAGAATCCACCACTGCCCATGCAATGGGATAAATCTGGTTGTTTGCATCCTTCCCCACAGCAGTCAACAAACACCCTCCAATCACAGTCTTCAAGAAAGCTCCATCTAAACCAACTATTTGTCTGCACCCACTTAAAAACCCCCTTTTTAATGCACTGAATCCCACAAAAAGCCCTTGAACACAGTACCTTCATCAAGTAGAAATTCAAACCGACCCTCTCTGTCAACTCTCAGTAGCTCAGCAAGATAACTCCTCAGACATGAGTAATGCTCCTCTTCTGTGCCTCTCAACATTTTTAGTGCTTTGTACTTGCCTCTGTACAGCTTCCACTTGGATGGTGGCACAACATACTTCTCAAGCATCATCTCTTCAAGGTCTCCAATCTTCATTTTTGGTTTTCTCCTGAATGCCTGAAGGTATTCCTTTGCAATCCACTTTGCAGATGCTTGCCTGGTTCTCATGTCCCTAGAGCACTTGTGATCTGAAATCAATGTTTTGATGCATACTCTCCCTTCTGCCTTTATAGTGCTAGCATACAACTTCCAGGGACATGACTCTATACCCTTTGCCTCAATCTGATTTTGAGTTTGTCTCCATATCTGAATATTGTAACCATTATATATGGAATACTCTTGAATAGCATGCCTAATTTGAGTGACTGACTCAAACCGCATACCAAGTTCAAACTTGAATTGCTTATGGTCAACCTTGGCATCATACATTATCATTTTTGTCTTCTTCTTTCTACGACTGGCATCATCATCTCCACTAAACCCTCATGAGCTTGAAGAATCAGAACAAACCTCTTCTGCTGAGTCTGCATAATCAGAATGATCTTCCCTCAGAGACTGGAAGTCACTTTCATTTGTGGAACCACACCCCTTTTCAGAAAATAATGTGAAAATTTCAGTTTCTTCATCTGCAACTTTTTTGGATTCAGCTCTTTTTCTCCTTGCTTCAAAGTATTCTTCATCATCAGTTCCTAATTCATCTCCACCCAGTCTATCTGATTCTGAACTTTCTTCTTCTGGAACATACTCCTCATCTGTGTTGTCCTCATGAAAATTATCAATAAACTGGTCCAATTCTTCTCCACTATGTTGACCAAGTGCATCTAATTCACAACTTTCTATTTCATCTAAACTGAGACCATCTGATTCAGAACTTTCTTCTACAATATACTCCTCATTTGTGTTATCCTCACAAACATTATCATCAGCTGCTTGTTGCACATTTGCTATGCCTTTTTGCTTATCATCACCTTTACTTTTATTTGTGGAACCAGAATCAACATATATTTGAACATAATGCTTGCCAGGTTCCATCATAGAAAGCATTTCCATGACACCCTCATCATTGTGCATGTGAACATACTTTCTACTGTTGTAAGCCCTAAAATACAGTTTCTCTCCTTTAGTGTACCCTAATTTTTGGACTTCTTCTAATAAATCAAAATAACCAAATCTATCTTTGTCAAATCCATATCTTGAAGTGACCTCTTCTCCATAATACTAAAAATCATTGCCAACCTTTACCAACTGCCGACAGTGGTTTATAAAAAGCATCAAGTCACAACTGCATATATATAACAATATAGTTACTAAATTAGATTAATACAAATCAGGTATAAGTATATGTAAACATAATTACACCATTATATAATTTTAATTATGTGCTACTTAACAAATCCCGAAACCCTAAACAGTGAATACTTATAAATTACTGCATATATTGAGAAGATTAATGCAAAAGCAGATTTAAGTACATATAAACATAATTAAACCAATATATATTCCTAATTATGGGGATAATTAAGAAAACTCTAACCCTAAACCCAAAAAAACCCTCATTTTTCAAAACAACTAACCTAATTTATCGATCAACGGAAGAAAAAAAATAGTTTACGATCCTACCTGTTCGCCATTTTTGCAGCATCAAGTCGTCGGCTGAGCACAACGAGAATAAGATAATCAGGTTGCCGGAAATTGTGCTTGAAGAAAGAATTGCGATTTTTCACTGAGAGCGCAGAGAGAATCGAGGAACACGAGGAACACCAAAGGACTTAGGGTTCTGAAAAGAATCTGATTTTGATTTTAAAATGTAATTGAACAGGAAACGACGTCGTTTCGTGGTGAGGTGGAAAAAAAAAATCGAATTACCACGCCAGACGAAACGACGTCGTTTCGTAGTGAGGTGGAAAAAAAAATCGGATGGTATATACATCTCAGCAATTGAGCTGTCATTTTAGGGTTTTTTTACTTAAAAAAAATAAGAAAAAATGAAGTGGATAAGAACAAAACAAAAAAAAAAAGTTGTGGAAATAAATAAAAAACACGTATTCTGAGAATACGTTTTTTGTGTAATTGTCATTGAAAAACGTATTTGCATAATACGTTTTTCATTGAAACACGTATTCTGAGAATACGTTTTTCAATGACAATTTGTAAAGAAAACGTATTCTCAGAATATTGTTTTTTGATTTTGGTCCAGATTTTTTTTTGCTTTTATTTGTGTCCACTTGTGTTTTTTTAAAGAAAAAGATTTTACAACGTTCTGCGGATATTAATCTCAATAAATAATCAGGTTGCTTCTTTTCATCCCAGGAACCAATTTGGGGCTGTTTTATTATTCCTCCAAACAATTCACCGTCTCTTATCCGTCTCTACCTATGGCGACCGCCGGTGCAATTACACCGCCGCTCCTCACGTCGGATGCCAATCCCTCTGCCGCTGCTCCATTCCTAAAAGAATCGCAACACCTCACACTTACCCACGATGACCCATCAGCCACCTCTCATCCCGATGAGTCCGAATCCCTAACGCCGCCGGTGCCGAAACCGGCTCCGCTGTTCATCAATTCGATCTCCGACTTGAAGGACCTGTCCGCCGCTATCTCCTCCTTCCAGCAGTGCTACGAGGACCTCCACAACCACCTGGATTCCATCAAAATCGCAATTTCGTCCAAATTGCCCCAGGAAACTCCGCAGCGCCCTCCAGACCCCTGCCCATCTGAACCTGCACCGAACCCTGACGTATATGATCCCGCGCCAACGATCGACGTAGCCGAGTCATCTCCAAGACCTGATGCGTCTGATGCAACAGTATTGCAAAAACAAGAAGAGCCAAATCCCCTTAATTCCGAACTCGAGGGCCTCTGTAAAACCATGTGCAGCCGTGGAGTCCGCAAATACTTGGTTACTCACCTACCTAATCTTACCCAGCTACGGGAAGAAGTGCCAAAGGCGTTGAAGCTGGCTCCAAAGCCTCCAAAACTGGTGTTAGAATGTTTGGGTAAGTTCTACCTGCAGGGGAGTAGGGCTTTCACTAGGAACTCCACCATGATACCGGCTCGTGAGGCGTCGATTTTTGTACTGGAGTGCTTTCTGCTGATGATGGGCAAAGAAAATGGGCCTTCGAATGTCGAGAAGGCAGTGCGGTTGGAGGCGGAGGAAGCCGCCTTGGCGTGGCGGAAGAGGATGGCGGCTGAAGGGGGTTTGGCCCAGGCTAACCAGATTGATGCAAGGGGGCTTTTGCTGTTCGTTGCATGTTTCGGGATCCCCAACTCGTTTAAGAGGGATGATATTAAGGATTTGGTGGCTGCTGCCAATGCCAAGGAGATCGCAGGTGTACTGCAGATGTCTCAGGTGCTGATGAAGAAAATTTCAGGTGTTGCTTTCTCTCTTTCTCTATATGTGTGTTTAAAACATGAGTATTTGGCATCGGTTATGGGCTCTGTGTTTGGCGTGTAATCTTGTACTGACTAAGCATTATAAGTCATTGTCAGTGTTCTCCATTTGATCGTCTTTGGGATAGTGCATCGTATGTTTGTTGCAAAGTTGGTTGGTTCTGCCTGCGAAATGGCATAACCAGTGCATCGTATGTTTGTTGCAAAGTTGGTTGGTTCTGCCTGCAGAAATGGCATAACCATCCAATAGGCGAGGTTTCACCTATCGTTCATTCTAATGAACTGCAGAAATGGATTTGAAACATACAGGAAAAATAAGGGGGAAACTATTGAAAGATGTTGCATATGAGGAATCTGAAACCTTTGAATGATGTGCATATATAGTTATGCTAGGATCAATTAATATCTGTTGTAAGTATCATCGCTTTTGCGAGACTTCTGTTTAGTGGAAGATGATCTGACATGGACCCAAATGTAGAAGCTGTTTGCTGTTCCCTAGATGACATCCATTTACTTCCCATAATTCACGAAAACTTCCTCTTGCGTAACACATTTATTTAATTGGATGTTACTCATGTTGTTTGTCAAACGAGTTGAATTAGTTATGCTTTAAAAAATTGTTGAGTAATAAATGGCTGCCTGAGAAGGCTGTAGCCTATGCTACTTGGTAGGTGTTGATCTTCATAAGCCAACCAGACGTGTTCCAGTTAAGGATAATCATACACTCTAGTCCATTTAGTAGATCAGGACCTATCCAAGATCCAGTCGTTCCTATTTTGGGATAATACTAAAGTTTATGCTGTACTCGTGTTATGAAGATACACAAAATAACATCAAGCCTATAAGATTTTCTTAACATTTAAAAGAAAACTTTTCATTCTGGTGCTTGTTCACAATGCGTCAGTCTCACTTGCTTATGGTTTTTCTATGCTGTAAGTCTCAGCATTCTCCAATAAGTTTGTGTTATTGTCAGATTTGGGATGGATGAGCAGGTTGATGTGAGTGACAATTTAACAACTGTAAGTGGAAGCATGGCTATATGGAGTGGTGCATACCTTTTTTTCCCCCTTTTTGCTTGCTCTCATCTGTGTCTTTTATTTGCTGTATTTGCTCCTTTTATATCTTAAAAAAAAAATGCCCGTCATTTTGGAGACTTGATGGCAGTTTTATGTAGGCAGTTCATCAACTCTTTACTTATTTTCATTTTCTTTTATTAGATTTATTTATGCAAATGATAAGTTAAATATTTTTATAGCAGACAACCTTGGGCACACTGTAATAATTTTGGCACCATATCTTCAGTGAAGTCCTGAATTGTACTTTACCTTTATAACTATATTTTCTTTTTTCATTTTTTCAAATGGTAACATTATATGTGTACATCGAAGTCTGAATTGTATTTTACTTCTATAATTAGAATTTCTTCTGATGTAACTTTGTCTCTAGTTTTTGCTTAAGGTGATAGATTTGTGCACTCTTTTATTGGTTTTTCGAATAGCTACTCGTACACTAGGTAATTTCAATCTATCGTGGGAGCATTTTTAATCATCTATGTTGCGTTGAGGGCATAAGCTTACTGATTATGCAGCCAAATCTACATCAGTTACCAACTATGAGCCCAGCCTTGTCCACAATTTAAACATTCCTGAGCCTTTCTCTTTCATTACTAGAATAAATATTAGAGCAGGGTGGGAGAGCACAAGAAATACAATCCCCTCTCCTCACTCTTATTGTCCTCGATTATCATATAACTGACAGTTGTACTTGCAGCCTGTTCAATGTATACATGTGCATTGTCATTACCCCCTTTTGATCTAAATTCAACTTTACATGGTAACTAGTTTTGTAGCCTCCTCACATACAAGTTATAACTTTGTAACATATGCAGATATAGTGGAGCGTATGCTGAAGCACAAAATGGAAGTAGAGGCCGTTGATCTCATTTACACCTTTGGGCTCCAAGAGAGGTTCAACCCTCAAAATGTTTTAGTTTCATATCTACAGCAATCCACGGAGTCTTGGGGAAAGGGGTCACAGACATCCACAGCTGCACTGGTATGCAAATACTCTGCTCTCTTGACCTAAAAGTAACAAAGTTGGCTCTCCTTCGACTGGGCATTATTTAACATTTCCTTACTAACTTTTCTCCCTACATGCAGAAAGAAGCAAACAAGAAACAGCTATCTACCCTGAAATCCATCCGCAAGTGTTTAGAACGGCACAATATCGACCCCGCACAGCTTCTCCCTGACTGGCAAATCAACGAGAAAATCACAACCCTTGAAAAAGACATTGCAACGAAGGAAGACAAATGGGCCCACAAGAGGAAACCCAGCGAAAGCGAGACAACACTCCCGAAAAAGCCCAAAAACCACGAACCCAAACGACCGCGCTATAATAACAACATCAGCCACGGTCAGCAACAGCACAGGGCCGATAGCCGGACAAACAATTCGAGTCGTCATCACGTTAGTAATAGTAAAAATAATAATATATATCCAGCATCCACACCGGTGGTGTATGGGGGTCCAGGCGCAGGATTGCTGCCCGAGAGCATGGGCCCACCACGCGGCAGCACTGTCCAGTATGCCGACACGTACCCATGGCACATGGACGAGAGGTATGGGAACGGCGGGCAGTCCTCGGCGGGCGGCATGGGGATTCGCAGCCTGTACGCACCCCCACCTGCACCACCTGTGGTGGAGGGGTTTGCCAGGGGGATTCCGAGCGTTGGGCAGGGGTCGGATCTGTATCAGTTTGCGGATAGTGTGGAGAGCAATCCTTATGGGGATGGGGGGAGACGGGTCACAGGCGCTGCTGCTCACACTACTTACCGTCCGCCATATTTGTACCAAGGCTGACCTCACCTGACCACTGCATGGGAAGTGGCTTCTTGTGACCCTTGTTTTTGTTAGATTGAGTACTTGAGTCGATTCCCATCTGTTTTCATGTTTTCAATTTGGCAGCAGGTAGGACTTGAATATGAGATTGGGTTCTTCGCTGTGTAGTAAGTTCGCAAACTACATGGTGCAATGCAAGCTATAGATATTGAATATTTTAGATGTATTTGCTTTTTAATTACCACTTTCCACAAGGCCTGGGTCAAAATTTCTGAACACTCGTTAGAAACGGAAGTCAGGCTCTAAACAAGACACAATCCCAGGATCAATTTTTCGCTGAGCCGGAATTGGCCTTGGATTAGCACTGGACCGGTTCATTGAACTGGCGGTTCATAACTTGGGAGATAAAAGAAATGTCAATTATAAGTTGCACAAGTATTTTTGTCTTAATAATTAAAGTTTTTGTAGTTTGCTTACTTTGCTTACCTTGATGAGAGGACATGATGCGTTCTTCTACTCCTCACCGTCGCGGTTCTGATTTCACCAATTCCAGATAGTGTGAAAATTTTCTACATTGTTTTTCCCATTTCTGCATTTCGGCAGGCCGACGTTGCAAATATATAACAACCTTCCTAATGGATACTACCGACTCATTCTAACGTTATGATTCGAACTAACACAAATTTTAAGAACATATACAACGAATATGAAAAATTTCACCACCACAAAGAAGACAATAAACTTGTATAAGCTCAGGCAAAGAAGCATGTATTAGCACTAGCGTTATCAAAAGAAGTGGAAAAACAAAATTCTATAAGTTTTGTGAGTATTCAACACGTGTCCAATTAAATGAACATATTATGATCACTGTGAGAGTTCTTAAATACCGAGTAAGCAATTAACAATTTTTGTAATGCAAAACCATTATCAAGCAAATGACAACAAGTAATTCTCATATAATAGTTGTCTACCCAATGATCGAACCAAATACCACAACAAATAGAAACTTTTTGTGTTAAATTTTCAAATGTTTGTGTCAAAACTAATTATAACCACTATGTTTCGAATATCGTAGAAGTCATTTGAGTAAAATCTCCCTTATATATAATTGCCTAATGTGCTGAACCTAAGTGGCAGATTCACACGCTTCGTGCTCCTATGTGACTAAATTTCATGTTTCTTCATTTGGTTTGGATATATTTTAATATACTTTCAATCCAAAAAATATTAGGTTTGGAATTATCCATAAATATAATTAAAATTTATGGCCCTTTTATGAGTATAATTATATTTTAATATCATTCATATTCTAGACGTGGTTTATAAGGCATTTTTTCCTTCAATATTTCTTTTTCCCCCAATCTTTTTTCCTTAAATTATAATACACTTTAATAAGTTAAATTGTATAAAATTAAGTATAAGTCTTTTATTTTACTTTTTAAAATTAAGTATATATTTTTTAACAAGCACCCGTGTAATATGCGATAATTATACAAGTTTTCATATAAATCAGAATCACCAAATCCAAAAGGAAGAGAAATAGAAATAAACGAATATGTAACGTGTATGGTTTGTGTTAGAGTATTGAAATAAAGAATAACAAGAAGAACATGTATTGACAGACCCAACCCCAAATACAATTCGACTACCATATCCAGCCGGGAGTTGAGTTTGGATCGAGTCAATGTCCATTTCGACTGGATGATTCAACCGTACCTATCGATGCATGGTTTCGTACCCATTACCAATTATGAAAGTGTAACTCTTCTAGTTGTCAGGCGGACAACAATTGCAAGCACTTATAAAATAGTTTTCACCCTTACTCTGATTGGGTACCTTCGTGAAATGTCTTGTAAATATATGAGATACCAACTGTCAATCCTCAGCCCCGTCTGCCAATTGACTTCCAGTAGGCAAAGTAGCATAATTTGAGAACTAGAAGCCATGGGGATATCTTCTAAAGTTTGATATAAGAATTCGATCTCCTTAGTAGTATTAATCAGGGATGCCCGGGACATCTCTATGTACCTTCTACTTCAGTAATGGATGACCATTCGTAGATGCTATACCATTTTTGGTGATCATTAATCTTGGATGCCCGGGACAAATGATGCTACTTCAGTAATGGATGGCCATTCGTAGATGTTATCCCCTATCTATATAATTTCAAAATGCGTTGAACCTACGTGGCAAACTCTCATGCTTCGAATCTTATTTGACAAATAATCATGCTTTGGAGTTAGGCTTGGATATAAATTAATATTTGTATTAATTGTATTTTAATATCATTTCATATTATAACCAATGAATTGCAAATATATTTTAAAAGTTGATAACTTTTGTATTTCTTATCAGTTTACATATATAACATATCAAATTAATCATCTTTTGATGAGCTTCTATTTGACATCCATATTGTATATATAAAATAAATAAATTATATTTATTTTTATAATAATAAAATAAAATTATTTATTAAAATTAATTAGAAAATAAAATTATTTATCAATGAATATATTTATGTTTAATGTAGTTACATGTTATAAGGTAGAAAATTTATTATAATCTAACACATATAAGTCGCACAAGTAACATGTGTCATACTAAAATATATAATATATACTCTCTCCTATTTTTATTATTTGTCACTTTGGCTTAATTGAACATTAATAAAATAAATGTCGTTTTAGATATTTTGTTCATATTTTTCCATTTTTAATCCTCCGTTTAATACATAGTGTCTCTTCATATCCCATCCCCATCGTTTCCCATAACATCTATTAAATAGGGTTAATATTGTCAAGAAAAAAATTCCTAATTAGTGTGTTGCATTTGAATTGATATTATGAAGTCCGTTTGTATTTTACTATATATATATATATATATAATATATATATATATAATACAAAACAGTAATATATATCCTTATAAATAAAATTTAAATTTAGTTATTAAACTAAATTAAATTATATCAAATAAAATTATAAATTATATTATAAAGTAATAAAAATTGGTATGTATTCTTTTAAAAATGATATTTATTTCAAATCTAATTGGTATGTTGTCAATGTAATAAAAATAAATAATTATTTATATAAATTTTAAAATTACATATAAAGTTAAAAAATTGCGAAGCACGACTGATATGACACTTGATGTATAAGACTCATAATTGAGTAAAACAATTAATTTATTTTGCTTAATATTAAATAAATATATTCTACACTTATGCATATATACATATCACCATATTATTTATATTTATTTAAGATATATATTGTACTTATGTAATAGTAAATAATATCAATATTTTTATATGATATAAGGAAAAAAATTCAACACGGGTTATGATTAAAAAAATATAATCTGACAATTTAATTAAACCCCAAAGTAATGTTTTATAAAAAATTAAATTATTTTAGTTTTTAAAAACTAAAAAATTTAATATTTTTTACAGAAACTTTCTAATTCAACATCCGTGTAATACACGGTATTGTACTAGTACCATATTAATCAGGGATGCCCGGGACATCCTATGTGCCTTCTACTTTGGTGATCGTCCACCATGAGAACTCGACATTTTTGTAACTTTAAAAGAGTTTAAAACTGCGAACAATTGTACCAAAATGTAAGAAAATGAGAGATGAGACTCGAGAATTAGAGTATTAATGAAATTATAAGAAAAGGAAGAAGAATTTGGTGTAAAAATAAACAGGTGAATGGAGGTATTTATAGGAAAAAAATCTATTTTGTTTTTCGGTGAACCATCAGTTCAAGAGCCGAACTGGCGATTCAAACGGGTCAGATCAAGAGCATCCAACAGACGCAAGATCCAACGGTCAATTTAAAAAATCTGAACATTGAAGAGCCCTAGCCTGCAGGTTCCGAGCCCAACTAGGTCCAACGGTTAAAAAAATTAAAAATTTTGAATTTTTGGGGGCAGAGCTGCCAGGCCAGACCCAGGAACCAGCCATACAACCCTAGGCAATGGGCCGGGCCAATTCCAAAACCGTTGAACACAGGCTGTTTGCTGGGCCAGTTACAAACCGTTGTCACCACTACTTGGTAAGCAAGATTTAATAAAATTTCACGAGTTTCAATAATTTTGATTTAATCAAATTTCACGAGTTCCAACAATTGTATTGGTTCCGGACATCTGATTCTTTATGTACCCAACAATAGTAATAATAGTAATCTACAGCCGTCCAAACTGGGAGATATGAAGTGAACACACAAATCGAATTGAAAAGGCGTGAATACATGCGATACAGCAAAAAGAAATTTCATTGAATAATATCACAGCAAAGCAAAAAAGGTGTCTATCTACTTTGCTAGCGGGAGCTAACTGATTATCCTTCTCCATCAATTTCTGTGAAAACTCTAGTTAGAAGAAAAATATAAAATAAAATGGATACAACACCAGTACAGAGCAACAATTTCCGCATTCATGGCAAAGGAGTGTTGTGAATCGTCAAATTTTAGCATGGATCCACCTATTCCTGAAATATGATAACCAAATTAAGTCAAAATTCATATATACTGATAATTGACTGAGCTTCAAAATTGATATTTACCACACACACACACACACACACACACACACAAAAAAGTTAAAACTAAAAGATTAACAAAATAATGGTTAAACTGTAGTTTAAAGTCACGTAAGTGAAGAATGCCAATGAAGGTATAGAAGTCGTGGAGACCACCGTGATGAAATATACTGATTTTGGTTTAACCAGAACAACCAATAGCATCACAGCGTTTGTGATGTGCATTACTTTTGCATGCCCAGTACCTTTTGATCAAAGTAAATTAATTTTGACATATCCCACACAGCTTCTATGAAACTTGATTTATCTTTCAGAAAATAAATTAATCTTATTTGTTTCGATTTCACAAATGCCACCAATATACACAACCTCTATGCATAATTAGTAAATGGACCTCCGTTGACTAGGCTGTAAGTATAATTGTACCTACATCAAACAGACCACAAATGCACACTAGTATTTAAGCCATAGTAAATACCTCATCCATTTCTGCAGGCTCATCTCCTTTTTGTTCAGATACATTATCCTTAGGTTCGTTATCTGCTTCTTTTTCATCCATAACCATAGTATCCTGTTGATCACTTCCACTTTTAGGCGCACTGTCACCATCACTAATATTCAGATCAGCTGGAAGCTGGCCTGACTTGAGTGCCTGCATTAAAAGAAATAGATAAGATATATTAGCTATTTTTTAAATTACAATAGCAGATGCGGAGCAAATCTAAACCAAGAATCAAGAATGAAACTATGGACTATGCTAAGTTCAGAAACATATTGTTCTGTTGTGAAACATTTAATACACTGTTGAGTAAGATTGTGAGAAAACCTGTTCAAGCCTCGCCACCTCCTCAAGGGTTTGTGAATTCACAATGGCTGCCTGCATGAATACCAAAGATTTAAATATCATGCAGGTTCAAATAAAAGTCAAAGGGTATAGCAGTTGAAAAGAAGAATGAACAAGAATATAAATCAACTCAAGAACGGAGATGAAAATACAAAAGAATGTCAAGTAATTTCATCATTCTGTCAAAATCCCATGTATGTAAATCATTGGAACTCCTAGCCCACCATTCTCCTATTTCATTCTAAGCTTGATGCATGATTCCTTTTTCCCTAAAAAATATCAAACAATTGAGGCATCGTCCTACTTTACTTTTTATCTAATTTTTCTACATGGAGTCCAAACCTCTTTACAGCTCCCTTTCATTTTAAAACTTCAAGTCTTTAAAAACTCTTTGCAGACTCTGACAGACTGATAATTACAACATGCCTCACCATAGAATTGACAAACTTGACAAGTTTTCCAAAAGTACTGCAGGCAAAAGGATTTTAACTGTAACCCTAAAATTGTTCGGAAACCAACAGAACAGGAGAACAAGCATATACCTTTATAGCTAAAATTTGCTCTGGGGTAGGAGCAACTGGTTTAGGCGCCTGTTCCTCCTTTGCAGGTTCCTGGGTGCTGGGGGTCTCACCAGGTACAAAAGTCTTGGCAGATTCCCTTTTAATTTCTTCTTCAGCCTCTTCAGATGCAAACAAATTCTTGGCTTCAAGTCGCTCCTATTATCACAAAGAGGAACTGCTTTTAAGCCCTGTTAGACTAAACTATTGCACATATACAGTATTATCCCCAAATAACACAAGAAAAATTACCAAAGACTGGAATACATGTTCAGGAACTGAGAACAGGGAAAATTCAAAATTGCACTATTGTACAACAGGACATCTTGGAGGAATAACCAAATATATTAATAATTCTGGCGATAAATAAACTACCCTAGTTAAAAGAAGACATGCTAATACCGAAACATCAAATTACGCAATACAGTGTGACTATTAGGAAGTATAGGCGGCAGAAAAAGTTAGCAACGGAAAAATGCATAGGATAATCACATCATGTTAGAACAGCACCAAATGCACACCAGAATTATGGATCCCAAAACACACAATACAATACTAGTTAAATAGCATCACAGGACAGTGAGACATTCACATGGATGTAGTAACAATGCCATCTTGCAACATTTAATCGACAATGGAAGACATAAAGGAAGAAAAATTGCAGACTAACCTTTTGTTTGACTTTCCTGAAATCTAGAACACGAAGAGACTTCAACCTGTGGATGACATATAACCGGTAATTCGGTTTTTTAGTTATGTTGTTGTCGAGCAGACTAAGGAACTGCAGCTTCGGGAGAGATGCAAGAGGATCAATTTCAACCAGGTTAGTTAGCCTATTGTTAGTGAGTACCAGAGTGTGCAGTTTTGGCAAAAACTCTGCACTCATTCCAAGTAAACAACTAGTTAGCTAATCATGTAGCATATGCGATCTACATAGGAAATTCAAACATTTATACCTCCGAGATTGGGATTGATGCGAGTAATTCTGTTGTTGTTCAGCAACAAAGTTCCTAGGCGATTTAAGAAGGGAAAGTTTTCAAGCTTAACAATCTCATTGTCGGATAAATCAATGGCATCAAACTGGTCCTGCGTATCACATTAACCAGAAAAACAGAAGGAACAAATATCAGTTATATATATTATGTGAAAACTACAAAATGGAGAAAAAAGGGTTAAACTGAACCTCAGTAGCACCGACGTTCTCTATAACAGCAATTTTGTTCCCTGTTAACAGTGAAATCAAGGGAACAACAATTATAAACACAAAAAGAACAATATTAAAAAAAACCCACGTAGAAAAACTAGGGTTTAGTGAAGAAAAACCTCGAAGATCCAGTTCTCGCTCGCGAATGGCATTGAAAAAGTGAGGGCTTTTCCAAATCAAATCTGCAGTTATTCTCACCATCTTCTGGCCTCCTCTTTTCTTTTCACTCTAATTAGCTAATTTTCGGCCGTCTGAAAAATCGGCAGCACACAAAACCCCAGAACAGAAGAATGAGGTTTTAGTTTTACTGTGAGGGATGTGCTGATTATGAGGTATGGACACGACACAAATTCGGGCCTGGGCTCGAATCTGAATTCGGTTCATGACCCGTATCAAACCATTTCTTTTTATTTTTGCTTTGTATCCCTGGATGCACGGACAAGTAGCTATTATTACAAATCAAATGTTAATCTAAAATAAAATATCATCATCATTAAAATTGAGGATCACATATTAATTTAAAATAACATTTTATAAAATAAAAATATATGTCATCATTAAATTTGAGGACCGTACATTAATTTTTACGTGATTATGAAAATTGGAGAGGAATCATGTAAATTTTTCAACCTCATTAATATGAATAAACAAAAATATTAAAACAGATGTTATTTTTGAAAAACATGTAGAAAACACTTCAAATTATCTATACTATATGTCTAAAAACAACTACAATTTTGTACGCTGATTTTTTAATAAGCACTTAGAATTATGTGTACTGTTTCAAAAAATACCTACAATTTTATATGCTATTTAAACCAAATATGTAAAAACACATCTAATATTCTCAACTAATTTTCAATCACTATATCTTTTAGTAAATATATAAAAAAACACGCTAACAACACATTTGTATTTAACAATTGACTGAAAGTTCCATGCAAGTGCCATCCACCAAACATTCAATGGAACACAATAATGAAGATATTCAAGCACACCAATGAAGAAGAAGACTAGTCCTTCACCTACCATCCACCACCTTCCTCATTCACACACAATGGTGTGCTAATTCTTGTGCCTATAAATAGAGTGCTTATTTCATTCATTCAAATCATCCAAGAGTGTGATCAATCAACCTTGAGAGTGTTGAAACACAACCAAGAAGAGTTGTGGGAGAGTTTGAGAGTTTTTTGTTTAGAGTTTGTAAATCTCTTGTTTTTATTCTTGTGAGTAATAGAAACTTATTTTTCTCTCAATTATGTTTATGATCTTGGGATGATACCACAACAAGTGGTATCAGAGCTTGGTCTGAAGCTTTCGAGCTTAATTTTGAATTTTTCCGAGCCTCTGTAGAAATTTCGAGTTTCTGAGTTGTGCTCGAAATTCGATTCCGAGAACACTGTTAGATTCGTCTCGTCGAGACGGTCGCAACGGTATCTTACGGGCGAAAAACGGACACCGGAGCTGAGAGTTATATCCTTCTGAAGTTTTGAGAAAAAAAAAAAAAATCCTAAGGAAGAAGATGATGACGTGTCGCCACATCATCTGACACGTCATCGCCACATCAGCAAGGAAGACCCAGTCATCTGCCACATCAGCAGTCCAGTCATCTGCCACGTCAGCAGTCCAGTCACCTGCCACGTCAGCAGAAGGGGTCCAGCTACTGCCACGTCAGCAGTCCCA
>BKCP01008292.1:1851077-1880230 GCA_008636005.1 Striga asiatica | reverse complement strand
CCAGATATTGCTCATGCAGTGGGTGTAGTGAGTCGTTTTCTTTCTAACCCCGGGAAGGAGCATTGGGAGGCAGTCAAATGGATTCTCAGATACTTGAAGGGTACTTCTAAGTTATGTCTTTGTTACGGGGGAGCTGATCCAATCTTGGAAGGATATACTGATGCTGATATGGCCGGAGATATTGATTGTCGAAAGTCTACTTCGGGTTATGTCTACACTTTTGCAGGGGGAGCCATTTCTTGGCAATCAAGATTGCAGAAGTGTGTTGCTTTATCCACAACAGAAGCTGAATATATTGCTGCCGCTGAAGCTGGTAAAGAAATGTTGTGGCTAAAACGTTATCTCCACGAACTTGGGATCAAGCAGAAAGAGTATAAGGTTTATTGTGATAGTCAAAGTGCTATTGACTTAAGCAAAAACTCTATGTACCATGCCCGCACAAAGCATATTGATGTTCGGTATCACTGGATACGCGAGAAGATTGATCAACAGCTGTTGAGACTAGTGAAGATCAATACGAAGGAGAATCCATCAGATATGTTGACAAAAGTGGTTACACTGGATAAGCTTAAGCTATGCAGAGACATAGTAGGAATGCTTGTTCAGAACTTGCATGGAAAGGGGAGAATTGAAAGTTCCATGCAAGTGCCATCCACCAAACATTCAATGGAACACAATAATGAAGATATTCAAGCACACCAATGAAGAAGAAGACTAGTCCTTCACCTACCATCCACCACCTTCCTCATTCACACACAATGGTGTGCTAATTCTTGTGCCTATAAATAGAGTGCTTATTTCATTCATTCAAATCATCCAAGAGTGTGATCAATCAACCTTGAGAGTGTTGAAACACAACCAAGAAGAGTTGTGGGAGAGTTTGAGAGTTTTTTGTTTAGAGTTTGTAAATCTCTTGTTTTTATTCTTGTGAGTAATAGAAACTTATTTTTCTCTCAATTATGTTTATGATCTTGGGATGATACCACAACATTGACATAATTTGGAGGAGGAAGATGGGATAACTTCAATCATTTATTAAAGTTTATGAATCAAAAATATTTTAAATAATATCAATCAATGATTAAATTTGATAAATTAAAATTATTTAGAAACTAAAAATTTAAATAATAGCAATTAGTTATTTTTGGTAACAACAATTATTTTTCAGAGTTGATGAATTAAAATTATTTATAAACTATGACACAATTTAAATAATAACAATTAATTAATAATGATAAAAAAAATTAGCAACGATGAAGATAATAGCAAAATAGAAGGATTTAGTTATTATGATTGCATTTAAATCTTAAAAAAAACCAATCGAGACTCTATTAATCGATGAAAATTTTTATTTAGTAGATATGATTTTTATGGGTGATTAAAATAAATAATGATAGAATATAAAATTAAACTATAATTAAATTTATTTGAAATTTAAATTTTGTAAAATGATTGTATAGGGTAATGTTTATTGGAAATTAATTATTCAAATAATACGTAACGATTGTATGCGGTCATATTTTTAAGATACTAAATCAGACATAACAGAATTCTTATCTACCCTAAATGATTTAAAGTCTACACAAGTAAACACATTAGATAAATACTAGTACATTAATATTTCTCCACGCTATCAATGGTTCGCCAGATAGTAGATGCGGTGCGATGTGCTCTACCCCTTTCAAAGTCGTCTCATACTCAGTAACAACAATACATACAACTAAGGCCATTACTCATATAGTCGGAAACAAAGTTCGATACAGGGTTTCTATACACGCTGATGATCATAATTTGTACAAAGAGCTACTCAATGATGTAATTTTCAGTCAACAAACTCACTGTGATGGGTTGAGCCCCTGTAGTTCAGAACTCGTATCTGACAATTGGAAATCTTGGTTCGACTTATTTATAACGACCGGATTTCCAGAACCATCCAAATAAATAAAAGCAATGTCACCAGGCTTGTAATCCCCAGAGAGTAGAGATTCACTTACGCGATCTTCAATAATTTGTGTGACAGCTCGCCTGAGAGGCCGGGCACCATAACTCCTGTCGTAACCTTGCTTGCATATCAAGTTCTTGATTGGCTCAGACACCTCAAGTCCGATACCCAAAGAGTTGAGACGTTCTTTCACCTCACGCAGCATTATGTCCAATATCTCGAGCATCTGAAATAAGGGAATGTGGTGTTCATGATTGGTTTTGCCTAGGATCAAAATCTTTATCAACCATGTCATTTGTAGTAATCTCAGAATCTTTCATTAGCTAAATACACACGCTAAATTCAATTATTTTTTCAACATTACCTAAATAAATAAAAAAAGCTATCAACTATTTTGCAAATTGCATCTACCAGGGGAATACTTTCTTCACAAATTTCAACGGAATATTCGGAGTCATAGATGTCTCATTTCCTTTCCAAATTGCACCTATGAACTTGATGAGGGGCTAATTCATAAAAACAATTATTATTCTTTTCTATAGCTTAAATTTAATTCTCATTTTTCTTCCCTGACAAAGATTGTGTTTTGAGTCTGTCATAGTTTTGCCCATATGCTCGCTAGTAGGTGAAAAATTAAACGTGCCCAAACAAAAATCCAGCACTATATTGCTTTTTTAGTGCCTCACTTAATATTTAGGCAGTAAAAGAGACCTCGGGACCCAAACCTGAGGTTTCTCGAGAGGACGGAACACAACTACTTCGTCAATCCTGTTGAGTAACTCTGGCCGGAAGTAACGCTTCAACTTTTCCATCACCCGAGCTTTTATCCTAGAATAAGAACTCGATTCATCTTCATCGCTATCGGTATCCCTCTCAGGAAAAAGACCGAAGAGATTTCCTCTACGCCTCGGCTTCGCGATGCCAGCGGACCACACATTGGAAGTCATTACTACTAGTGCATTCTTGAATGACACTCTCCGACCCTATCAATCAAATTCCAAAGAGAGATTTATAATATTTAATAATAAATAGGGCCAGATACATAAGTAACACTAGTCTTCTAACAGAACAAAGGGACAGAATGGGGGAAAAACAGAAGGCAATTTCTCGAAAATTACAAAAAACATCTACATTTGTATCCTATCGTACGTAAATTGCAGTTCATCAGGTGTATTTGTTAGGAAAAATAGAAACTTTTACATGGTACTTGTAGTACCTAATGGATGTATCTGTAGCTTATGAAAGATAATGGTTGTAACTAGGATATTTTTTTGTTAGGCCATACTTCAGGTGTAGTTTTTATGTTCATTCAAATGAAAATTCATGACTAGTTACATAAAATTTAATGCAAATTGGATAATCACTGAAAAACAAACAAACCTGAGAATCTGTCAAGTGACCATCTTCAAATAACTGCAAGAGGATGTTGAATATATCTGGGTGAGCTTTCTCAATCTCATCTAACAACACAATGGTGAAAGGCCGTTTTCTTATAGCTTCCGTAAGGATACCTCCTTCCCCATAGCCTACGTAACCTGGGGGAGATCCAATTAACTTGCTTACAGTATGTCGCTCCATATATTCAGTCATGTCCAATCTTAGCATAGCAGACTCCTACAGCAAGCGAAAAATCAACAAACTTTACTCTTAACATACTGCACCAAAATTTGCCCGCAATCTAAAACTTGACAAGAAACAAAAAGCAACAGCCCCCCCAATTACAACTCCGGAGATAACTGTGACTAAATAAAACATCTTTCAAAAGCTTAGTGAAAATAATCTCGTCTTTCCTCAATAATCCAAATACATATTCAGATCCAGCATCTATTTACCATGTATAGATTAAAATCACATACAGAACCTAGACTAATATTTCGAGAAACTGACTCCAGACATCTGTTGTAAATTGGTAAATGCATCCTTTGAATAGTGAGGCAAGGTCATTCATATTGCTAACTGGACTTGTGCACTTCATTTTGGTCAAAGTTCTTAACTAAAGCAGTACAGACAAGATTTATATGCGCCAGTCTCAATTATATTGTTCTTATGAAAAAGCAAGATCATGGTACTAGGCATAAGCTTCATTTAAATTTTTGTTGGGATGAGATTTGTGATCAAAGAAAAAATAATATACTGGCCAAGTGGGTTGTGAGTTCTTACAGAACCGAAATAACTTGCGGCCAAAGCTTTGGCGAGTTCAGTTTTCCCAACACCAGTGGGGCCACAGAAGATCATGGAAGCAATTGGTCTGTTCGGGTCTTTCAAGCCAACACGAGATCTCTTGACAGCCCGACTTATTGCAGCAACAGCCTCATCTTGGCCAATTACTCGTCTCTTTAGCTGCTCGTCAAGACCCACCAGAAGCATTCTCTCATCAGCTGTTAGCTTCTTAACTGGGATTCCTGACCAGAGCGAAGCAACAGCAGCTATATCGTCAGGGCCAATCACCGAGATTCTGAATGAGACAAAAAATGTAAAATGGAAATGAAAGAGAGTTTGTTATTATTTGAAGGAAATTTATCAAGTGAAGGAAAGCATTGAGACATACTCATCTTCTGACAATGAGCGTGCCCCAGAAAGATTTTGATTGACTTTTTCATCCTCCTCCACTTTTGAAATGTTATCATTCTCAGTCAGTTCTGTTGCCAGTGACTGCTTAACATGCATCAGTTGCATATGATGTGAGTGTAAGATAAAATTAAACTGTAACAGTTAATTAAGTATGTATCTATGAAGCAAGACAAATATCATACTGCTTCATGCATGCCCTGAACAGCTCTGATTTCCTTCCAGTAATCGCTAGGTGACTTAGAAAGTATTGAAGTTTGCTCTTTCTTTCTCAATTTAGATGCTTCCATACGAGCTCTACTTCCTGCCTCATCGATAAGATCAATAGCTTTATCAGGAAGATATCTATCTGAAATATATTTTGATGATAGATACACCGCAGCATTTATGGCCTCCATAGTGTATGCACATTTGTGATGATATTCGTACTTCTCTCGCAAGCCCAACAGAATCTGAACTGCATCTTCCTGGAAGATGCCAAAACACATAGCAAAGAAGGTGGTAAGACTAGCTACAATAGACAATTACAATTGATATGTGCTCATGTCCTGTATGTCAATTAAGATTATATCACTACCTCACTTGGTTCATCAATCAAGACAGGCTGAAATCTTCGGGCCAAAGCTTTATCCTTCTCAAAATGCAATCTGAATTCGTCCATTGTTGTCGATGCAATACACTGCAAAAGACGAAAGAAAAGTGTGTAATCAAGCTCCACCTAATTCTATTCAAATGCAAAAATTAAGTCATTTGGTACATTGATGCTTTAAGAAATTTCAAACCAAGGAGTTATGTAGTATTTTATAAATTGTTCATTATCTTTTAGTAATTCGGGAAGGCTGGCAGGGAAAACACTCTTTATATATAGTGAAAAAGGATGAACGAAAGCAATTATTCATTGTCTCAATAAATTTCAAGGGTAAGTGTTGAAACTATATTTTTTATTGGTTCATACAAGCACTAGCTAGATAGACTATCAGCTTTGAAGAATACAAGGGTTATATTTCACATTTCCTGAATGGCATCAACTAAAAGATATAGAACTGCACATTAGGAAATAGGCATTACGCATAAATCTTTACCTGCAATTCACCACGTCCAAGGGGTGGCTTCAATATATTGGCTATGTCTAGACCAGATCCCTTGTTTCCTTTTCCTACTACGCCAGAACCAATAAGTGTGTGGACCTCATCAATAAAGAGAATTACATTTCCTGAAAAGGGTCAACATGAAGCTGAGCCTTGATCCAAAGACTTTAGAACATAGCCTAAGACAAACAGAAGCTAACCTGACTTCTTAATCTCCTTTATCAACGAAGTAACACGTGCCTCCAACTCACCCCTCTCCTTTGCTCCTGCTATTAGTAGACCTATATCCAAGGACAATATGCGCTTTTTCTGTCCAAAAGAAAAAGTACTGATCAGCACAAGAAGCAAGATTAAGTTTCAGCATGCTCATTTGATTCTTATAGTACTCCATAACAACACATTGATTAAAATATTTTTCGGACTGAAAAAGGAAGCATATACCATAAGAAACGAAGGAACATTTCCATCAGCAATGCTTATAGCCAGTCCTTCTGCAATTGCCGTCTTCCCAACTCCAGCTTCACCAAGAAGAATTGGATTACTCTTAGTTCTTCGGCAAAGAATTTGAATGATCCTCTGTACTTCAGTCTCTCGACCAATTACAGGATCAATTGATCTACTGCTAGCACGGGCGGTGAGATCCACACAGAAACGGTCAAGAGCCTTTTTTTCTGTTAAACAAAAAAATGTAACTTCAGAGTGATTTACTGAGTTTCTGAAATATATTAGCTGATTGACAGAACAAAAAACTGGTACCTACCTCTTGCCATTTCAAGGGATTTAGCATGAGTAGCTTTCTCAGGAAATATGTTATTTTGTGACTTCCTAAATGCAGGGGAAGATGGTTCTCTTCCTTCTTTGGCAAGCTCACCTTGAAGTCTGGAGACTGCTTCAGCGGCCAAATGATTCACATTTACTCCTAATCTGAAACCATTTCAGTCTAGTTCAAGATATAACAAAATGGAAAAATTAAAAAACAATTGCACCACCTTCACTTAATAAGCATGTCGAGCAGCAGGGAAAACAGCAAGTGGGTTAAAAACAGTTTTTTCATGTCAATCCCGTGTTCTTCCCTAGCTTTTCTAGCTTCCCTAACTATTCTTAGCTTACCTGACACCACTTTAAACATCATTGAGTAAATCAATATAATTTAATAGAATGCAACTTAAATTCATAAGCCAATGTTATCATATTCACATTAGAAGACAACAAATTACCCAAGTAAAAGTTATCCACAATCCTGAGCCACTACCATTTATGCAAACACAGCAGCTGCCAAAATCTCCATCACGCACCAATCAAACAAAAATGATACACGCAACCACTAAGAAATTTGTACAATCACACAGATCACTAAATCACAATAATAACTAGTAAATGTGTTTTTTTCAAAGTACCTCTTCAACACACGATTTACGCTGCCATCATCAACCGTGAACAGCCCCATGGCGATGTGCTCTGGGGCTATGAAATTATACCCCATCGTCTTTGAGTACTCAACAGCCGCCTCAAAAACACGCTTCGCACCAGCAGAAAACGGTACATCCGTGGCCGAAATCTCGGATTGACTCCCGCTATTCCGATAGTCTCCTTGCCACAAACTCTGAACAGCTTCTCGCGCGACACCAATGGTGATGCCGGATCCCAGGAACCCGTTTGGGGCACGATCCTCCGCTATAAGGCCCAGGAGCAGGTGCTGCGTGTACACCATATCCTTGCCTAGAGCCTTGGCCTCTCTCTGGGAAAACATCACCGCCTTGATCGCACGCTCCGTGAACCGCTCGAAGATTCCAGCAACCACGACCACCGAGCGTCTGGATTTCTTCAGCGGCGCTGAGGTGTGCCGCAATCGGGGACGGGCGAGGGAAATCCCCAAGTAGGACGACGAGCTGCTGGTGCTGCAAGCATTTACAGGATTCGTGGTGTAGGAAGACGAGGAAGGCCAATTCGGGGGAAATGTAAGGGCCACGTGGCAGCGGCGGTGGGAGGTAGGTACAGTTACACGGCAGTAGGGGCCGGAATTCAGCGAGGAGTTGACTGAGAGCGGCGGCGAACATGATAGCTCCATTGAACAATGAAATATATCAAATTATTTACAACAGAAATATATGTATGTAAAACTGATTGTGTGTGGAGGAGGAGAAGGAAAAATTTGTGTACAGAGAATGAAAAATTGAATGAGATATTAGAGATGAATATTTGGCGCATAAAAAGTCCCGGAAACTGGGGATAGATTCAGAGACGATTTTTGGTGGCTTTGGAGGTCAACATGGAAATAAAGGAAGCTAAAAACTTGCAGCCAAGCTACACTTTTATGAGATATTCCTTCTTTTTCTTTTATTTTATTTTTGATTCGATTACAAACTACAATCACAATTCACATTGCAATAATTATAATAATTAATATACAAAGTACGATATAAGGGCGATTTTTATGCTTGTTGGATTATTTCTTCTATACGAAATATGGGACCACGTACCATGCGAAGAATTCACATTCCAATTTCCAATTGCATGACAAAAATATGTTATAATTTGAGTCACGTTCAGGGAAAATTAATTCTGATAATATATTTTTAGTGTATTGTACTTTTTCATATATAGAGATGTTTGATAAGTAAATGTTAACCATAATTATTTTACATACTTTTCATAAATGCAGTAGTTTAGAAAATAAAACAAATAAAGTATGACATTTTATAAAATATGATATATTTTCATTTAGAAAATGTGACGCCCAAAATCATTTTAGGTTAAGGTAAATAAGTAATTACCAGTGTTGGTTGTTTTTTATTTTTCATTGATAGATGTTGTAATTCTGAGGGGATGTCAGTCTAAACTATGTATTAATTTTTAATTATTTACATAATATTTATTGTTTCTGAAAAAAAAAAAAATTAAAAGCATATACGACCATTGCTGCCCTTTATTGTTTAGTATAATTTTGTAGATAATACAAATTTATATAATATTGAATAATAAAACAACATATAAAGATAACACTGGTGATTATTTTTAAATTATTAAATTTACATATTGCTTCACTGGTGATAGGTACGAATAAATAAATAAATATTAGTAAGAGCAATCAACTATGAGTAATATAATTTATTAATTTGTACAAATTGTCAACATTGTATAATACGAATATAAACGTTTTTAATACTTTGGGACATGAATGTAACTCATCCAGATTATGCAAAAAATTAACTTAAATGTGTGAGTTGTGGGTTTCAAAACACTAGCAATTATATTGTGCACATATACAAATATAAATAAAATTTTATAAATTATATGTGTGTGTAATATTTAAAATCATAAGTTAGATAATCATCATCTCACATATTTTAAATTCTATTATTAGTAAAAATTAACGATATAAATATAAATTATTAACTTACATATTAATCACTATTTTAATTGTAATTTTACAATCTTGAGTGGTTAAGACCAATTAATTAAGCAGATTGAAAAAATATTAAAATTTTTATTATAGCAATTGTGTAGTAACTTTAAGGGACTGGCTTATTCCCCTAAAAATTAATAAACTAATTTTAATAAATAATTGCTTAATGAGCTGAAAATAAAATAACAATAATTTAAATAAATAGCTGAAAAAAATATTTGAAATAGTATGATTTATGATTTATTTAGTAGTAGTTGTAATAAAATAAATAAATATACATTACTTGATTTATGCAAAATGTAAGGTTTCTTCCAAGTATAGTTGAGCAAATGAGCAGAAAAAAAAAATGTTTTTTGCTCTAAATGATTAACTACAATTATATAAACATGCACATATAGAATCTAAAATATATTTTGTTACAAGTTTTTAGAGATATTTTGAATTTTTTATATATTATTTTTATGGCAAGTGTAAGAATTAAGAAAGCAACTGGTTCTTACACGCAATCTAGCAGCTAATGAACAAGGTATGATATGATAACCCAAGACGAAAACAAGGAAAGAATGGCTTCCAGGACAAATTGGAGGAACTCCCCACAAGTGGAGAAAGAAAAGAACAATTTTTGTATCTATGGATTTTGAAATATAAACGGACATTTTGTAATTTTTTATGCTCTTAAAGAAAAGAACAATTTTTATGGATTTTGAAATATAAACGGATATTTTGTAATTTTTTATGCCCTTAAAGAAAAGAACAATTTTTATGCGCTTATGGATTGTGAATTTATATTTAAATATATTTTAAAGTGAGATGATTAAAGTTATTTTTTTCTCAAAACGATAAATATATTAAAAACTGAAAAACTCCGAAGTGTCAACTGACACGACAAGAACCAGCACAACAAGAACTAGCACAAAGACTGGATCCACCCCCATTAGAATTACACAATCAACTAAGGGGTTACAATCACCCGCAAAACACTAAAAACTCTAACATGGAGACACAAACAACTTCAATACAGAGACTACAACTCTATAGCAAAGACTAACACCGGACGCAGCTGGACAAAGACAACCAACAAAAGAGAAACACTAAAAAAGAAAAAAAAACTCACACATATTCAATACAATACATCTCTCCCCACTACCAACCACAAAATCCTAACTACCCCAACGAAAGCGACAACCGAAGATAACCCAAGAAACAGAAAGCTCAAACTCAGATCTATCAACTCTAAACCCCTGGACTCAACAGGTTTTGACTACCTTGACCAAAACAACAACGCCTGATCCTCCTTCCAAATGGATCACCACTGGAAAACACCTTCAGGACCCGACAACTGACATCTCCCCCAACACAAGCAGACACCAACAAAATAAATCAAGAGAACCCATACGCCCGACACACCTCAAAAATCTGATGGCCCCGGGGGGGACGCCCTCGCCAGCGCTAGCTCCGGCCACCACGAGAGCGGCGATCTTCGCCGAAATCTTTGACTGCGCACCCGAATCGGCAACTCACACTACCCGACGTACTCGTCTAAAAGGGGAGCACTGAAGCAGGAAGAAGGGCTGACGCCGTGGCCGCGCTGACGAACTCCATCTTAAAGCTGGTCATCCCGCG
The DNA here is from genome assembly GCA_008636005.1 of Striga asiatica. Lineage (NCBI taxonomy): Eukaryota > Viridiplantae > Streptophyta > Magnoliopsida > Lamiales > Orobanchaceae > Striga > Striga asiatica. Next base: position 1,869,603 of record BKCP01008292.1, on the reverse strand, counting down.
GAGGAGGCGGAGCCGCGGCAGCAATAAAGAGGCAAAATAGGCTCGTTTAGGTTATAACGAATTGGGAATTTTCGTTTCCACGAAGAGAGAGAAAAACAGTTCAATTTCAACTCTCAAGTTGATGTGATACAAAAGTAGGAAAAAGATAATTGAAAATGATGAATAGTTAAAAATATGTGAATAGATAAATAGAAAATTAAAGTTCAGTTGAAATTTAAGTTAAAAAGTGTAAAAAAATTAGTATTGTGTGTGTGATTAATTAATATTATATAGTTATATTGATAATATTGGGGAGAACTAGGTTGGATAAAGTTCAGTTGAAATTTAAGTTAAAGGGTGTAAAAAAATTATCCAGTCAGTCAAAATAATTTCTATAACTAGTCGAGCCCTTAAATGTATTGTGATGTTTGTTAGATTGGATAACTTCTCTTCCACTTTCGTTGGACCAAGTATGGGACTCGAAAATATCGAACTATTCTAATAGTCAAATAAAATTACCTTGGATTGAACAATATTGGTTGACTTTTTAAGGACTAAATCGAATTAAAAAAATAATCACTATGTTCTTGGACATTTTACAAATATCCTTATCGACTACATAATCAAATCATCTCTTATGGTATGAATCGAACTATAAGTCTATAACTTTAAATATTTCTTGTCCTCTGATCATTCGTAGAATACACAAACACACACACATAATCATTCGATGGTCATTCGGGATATTTGGTGTTCATTTGGTGGTCGTCAGATTCATTCGATGGTCGTTCAGGTTACTCAGAAGTCACGCAGATCATGCGATATTCATTTAGTGACCATTTGGTGGTCGGGGATTTGTTCAGTTTATAACCCCAGGGGAAGGTTGAATTTTTTTCAGAAGACGCGTTTCACTTTTGGATCGAGTTATTCTTACTCGACCAGAGTGGGGGTAGGGGGGGGACTAGATGATATGGAATATCATACCAAATTGGTTTTATCCGAGAAACCAGTCGCACAAGAAAGATTAATGGATAAAAATGAATATACTAGAGAATAAACCTACATATGGGCTATGACACATGTCATAATGGTTTTGCTCTAGCTAAACTTGGGCACTAAGGTACACCTCTCCCTATAAAATGGGCCAAGAGTGACGTAAAAAATTAGCGTCGTCTGTTGGAAAACTCGGTCTTTTACTGGCTATAAGGGGATGATGGTATTCTCACAATACGATAATTCAGAAAAAAAGTTCTACAATCACAAAAGAAACCATGGAGCAAAAGCATCAAAAGGCAAAGAAGTCCAAGTAATAGCCGAAGGCTCCCCGAAGTGAGAAATTCATAGCAATTGTAGAAGAAGGTTGCAGGAGTCTGAAAAGAACAACCCGAAGCTACCTTAAGTTTCGGGCCAGGAGATATCGCCGGTGTTTTAACCACGCACAATAATGCCTTATTCATTACTACAGAAATCGAGAGCTATATGGTATGACCAATCATGGTGGACACAGGTAGTTCGATCGATATTATATTCCTCCATTGTTTGGAGCAGATGGGCCTGAAGGAAAAAGTAGAGCCAATTGATGCAGCTCTCTATGATATTAGTGGAGATGAAGTCGAGCCGGTTGGTAAGGTGTGCTTAACAGTGGTACTGGGGTAGCTACCTTTGAAGACAGGAACACAGATCATGTTGGTGAAATGAACTTCATCCAGACTCTTTCAACTCAGACAGCCTCCGTACCTGTAAGAACTCAACGCCGGGAGGAGTCCCTTGTATACAAACAAGTCTTTAGAATTTTTGTTCCTGTATTTCTTATTATCTTTCGCACTTCTCTTTTAAGTTGGGCCTTCACTAATCAAATGGGCCAAAGCTTTTCCTTTTATTTTAGAAGCCCAATTAAAAATAAGATTATTCATTTATCTCAAATAAATTAAGAGATAGCATGGTCCTAAAACAAAATACGGAACATCCACTGTAAATTGGGACGAAACTATAAGGGCCGTTGAAAATATTGGTGATACAGGTGTTTTATGAAATGGTCAATTATATGTATATATAATTGTTTGCCTATTTAATTACATTAACACAAAATATGTCACATTAACACTAGTATTATGTTCCTATGGACTCCAAACCTAAAGCCTAATAAAGACCCAAACTCATAACTCACTAACAAACACAAGGTCCAAGATGAAATGTTCAGAACTAACACAATTTACAATTTTATATCGGTCTCATCCCAGGATAATGTACTCGTAGTTAGAGTGCCTATTTTATAGTTCACAAAGTTATCCCAATTGAATACATTTCACACTTCATAGAAACATCTCTAATTACAATCCAAATCGCAATTCATAGTATGTAATTAAGCGTCATTTGAAAAATAGTGATAATTGTTTATTGTTTCTAAATCGCTATCATCTCGATCTTTAATGAGTAATAGTCTATTTGGTACAATGTTTCATTTCAGATTATTTTTAAATCTATATCTATATTTATATTATATGATTTAACATTTATCAAATTTAGTAGGTGAGTCAATGGTCAACGTGAACTTTGCATTTATTATTTTCCAAATATGGCAACTTCAATGTCCTTTTCACACGCTATTTAACTATCCTCTTCCTATGTCTTTTTCATACGGTTAATTAGTCATTAATTATATAGAATTTATCATGATATCAACAGCACACGCCTCTTAAGAGTCCTTACCCCATTATTTCCACCTTATAAGAAGGAGACGATAAGAAGAGGATATTTTTTTGTTGATAAAATAAGGAAACAAAATTTCGTAATAAAGAGTTGATATTGGATAAAATCCTCGGCTTAAAACTCCGTATAATAAAGATAAGATAATTGTACTTCCTATCAAAATTCAAAACGTGTGATAAGATAATTACGCATATTCTGCCGATTTTGTTTTCAAAAGTTGACAGATAAAAAGATTTGATAGATTTTTTACCGATAAAAAGGAATACCATAACAACAAGACTTTCATTAACATCGATATATATATATATATATATATATATATATATATATATATATATATATCCTCTCATTACCACCATTATCACCATCACGCATTCACCATATTACAATTACAATTACAATTACAATAGCATATTTCAGAACCAAAAAAACCCTCTCCGATGGATCAAGCATTTGGATTAATAGAAGAAATTAACAGGAGCAAAAGACCAATGCTTAAAGTCCGCATTGTCAGGATGTTTTATCAAGATAAAGGCAGCACTTTCAAGTCGCATCTCGAGCTTATTTTGCATAATAGAGTGGTACGAATTTCTAATCAATTTTATTTTTCTCTATTTGTTATTTACATATCATATAGATTACTCTTAAATTTCCCTTTTTAATTTATTTGTGAAGGGAAAACGAATTACAGCATTTCTAAGAGCAGTCTACTTACCGGGTTTCAAAGAGAAGTCCATTGAAGAGAACATGATCATTCTCATACGAAACTACCAAGTTGATAGCAACCTTGGTATGTATAGATCTACGGATGGCGAGTTTAAGATAATCCTACATGGGGGCACTATATTTATGAAATGCAAAGACACTTTGTCTTTTCCGATGTTCCGCTTTTCATTCAGAGACTTTGCAACGATGCAAGACGTCAACAAAATAGACGAGTCAATTCTATTCGGTAATTTTACGTAAATGATCTACAAAGTCTATATATTCATAAATATAGATTAACAACCATTTTTTTTTTTTCGTAGACGTCATTGGATTAGATATTGATGTCCAAAGTGTACAAGACAAGCAGGTCAAATCTGGTGATACACAAATGGTGGCCTTCATCCTCATGGACTTAAAGTAAGTTTACACAACTTAAACTACTTACATAAAATTCAAACGTATAGATATTTTAGAACGCCCTTATTAAATGCTTTGTTTTTTAAATGCAGTGAAAATTTCATAAACTGCACAGTATGGGGTGACTATGTTGACAAACTATTGGCTTTTGAGAGCCATTATGAACATACTGGTCTACCATGGGTACTCATCATGCAGCAAGCACGTGAAAAGGAATACCTTAGTAAGTATATTCAACAATTATTTTATTCACTTTGAATACCTACGAGCATCCATCTAACATCTTATATTGCTTTTGTAGAAAAAGTACAAGTTACTACTTCTTTAAACGTCACTAAGCTAATTGCACACGATTCAGTGGAGGAGATCCATGACTTTTGGAGAAGGTTAAATTAAATTACAACTTTATCTATTTTTTCAATTTTATTTATTTATATAAATCATATAAATAATTGTTAAAAATACGTTTTCTACTGTAGGTACACTTCAAGCAATTTGAATAGGACAAAATACAATTCAAAGTCGAAAACTATTATTAAGACTGAATTGGAAGAATTGCAATCTGGTGATATTCCAGTTTCTTCGGTGGAATGTTTGTTCAAAAATAAAGAGGTATATATATTTTAATTTCGAAGCATTAATTAGCACTTATAATTTTTAATTCTGTAATAATTATAGTAGAAAATCATAAATATTTTCTCTTCAATGAATTTTCAATTCAGGATAAAAGCATATGGATATGTGCTTCCATTGACTCTGTTGTGGGTGATTGGTGGTATTTCGCTTGCCGCAGTTGCAGCAGCAAAATGCTGAATTCAGACATTGGTTTCAAGTGTAGCAAATGCTCAAAAGAAATCGGGAAGTTCAGGTATTTTTCTAATTTTCAAAATACATATTAAGTTTCTTTGTTTATTTTCTAACTGTAATCTCCTTAATAGATACAAGATGAACCTGAGCATCTCAGATTCAACAGCTAAAGCAGATATTGTCTGTTGGGACAAAGAGTCTGAGATCCTCATTGGAAAAACATGTCATACTTTGAGAACTGAATTCATCCGCAAGGTTGTTATTCTATAATTATTAAATTTTCAACAAATTCATTTTGGTCGTTAACTAAAAGTTCCATTTTTTTTCTTATAGAATGCAGCAACTTACAAGTTTCCTGAAGAAATACAGAATTTAACTGGGCAGGCTGTTCTGTTTAAAGTTCGTATACAGCAGCAACGATACTCGAACACATTGTCATTTACAGTTTGCAGGGTTGTAAATGACAAAGATGTTGTTTCCAAGTACGGCCAGCTCATAGTTGCACCATAGGTGTTAAATTGAATTGTCAACTCTTTTTATTCACTTTCAACCTGGGGCTAAGATTTTGTGTTAAATATTGTAGGTGTCCGACTTTTTGACAATGCTTCGAGGAGATGATAGCAGCTATTATGTGGTATTTAATCTATATAATTTTTTGTAGATTGTAATTTCGAAATAGCATTATTAATAAGATGCAAGTATTTGCAGGATGATATTGATGAAGAAGATGAGGTTTCTACACCTCTCAAAATTGCAAAGGAAATTGAAAAAGGGGGTGATTCATCAGCAAAGCGCAACTTGAGCGATATGTTCGAATCTGAAGATCCTAAGACGCTAATGTCTACAACGCAGGATAAAGGCAAGGCAAAGGTCTACGAAGATGGTTCTCTTATGCCAGCGGAAAATGCAGATGATTCATCTGAGTGAAAGGACGTAGGCAGCTTCAAGTTTATTAGCAAGCTTTAAGTTTATTCTTCTATTTTAATCAGTATTTTATATTTGATGGTTTATTAGCAAGCTTTTATTAGATTATTTTACCTACGCCAGGACGTGGGCTTTGTTTTTCTATTGTTTTTAGACGCTCATTTCAACAGCTAGACTAAATAAAAGCATTTTATGATTACTTAATTATTTGGTCATCTACCTTTTATGTTTTTCAATTAAGTCGTTCATAAATTTCTCTTAAACTACTCTAAACTACCGGCACTATTTTTACAAACGTAATAACAGTCCTCTCACATAACAGAATATGCAACTACAACTATGCACATCCATTCATGTATACATCAAAAAAATATAAAACATTCACTTCTAATGACATATAAAGCAAGTATAACATAAAAATTTAGAAACCAAAATTCTGACACCGATGGACTAACTATTCTTTAATAAGCAATCCACTTATAAAGCAAGAATAATATAAAAATATATAAATCAAATTACTTACATCTATGGACTAACCATTTTTTAGTATTATTATAACTCAACTACAAGTATAAATTTTTATTGATTCTCTCAGGTGGGAGCAAAGATTGGCGATTCTCTCAGGTGGGAGCAATTCTTTTGGATTCATCGGACGGATCTTGGTTTTTCCTTCAATTGGTGCTTTGCGAATTTTATTCAGGCATAGGGCGATCTTCCTTCATCTTCAAAATCTCAGTCAATGGCGAACCCTACCTGTATGGGTCACGATGACGACCTAGCGGACAGAATCAAAAGTTTCTCATTATCTGATAAGGAAAGCATAATCACCAGCATAGCACAAGATGATATAAAATTAAGTGATGATGAATGTCAGAGAAGCCTCTTCGGTAAGGTGATTGGTGACCGCAAGGCAAGCTGGCTAGGAATCAAAAGAGCTATGACTCATATATGGCGGCTGCAACAACAAATGGAGGTCAAAGAGCTGGGTCTGAATTTTTTCCAATTCGTGTTCCAAAGCAAAGACGATAAAAGGAAGGTAGCAGATGGCACAAGCTGGAGCTTCGAAAACCAGTATCTAATCCTCAAGGAATGGGAAAAGGGCCTAACAAGCCGGCATCCAGCATTCCAAGAAATAAGTTTATGGGTCCAGGTATGGAATCTTCCTATCAATTGGCTAAGTACTGAAGTTGGGCTAAAGGTAGGGAGGATCTTCCAAGCAGTTGAAAATGTAGTTATTGCTAGTTCTGGCAACCATGGGGGCAGAATTCTTAGACTTCTTGTCACTGTGAACCTTACTGAGCCACTCCCAAGATGTACCAACATTCAATTGGATGACCAAATCATCAGTGTGGGTTTCAGATATGAAAAACTCCAAAACTTATGCTATTACTGTGGTCTCATTGGACATCTTGATAGAGGGTGCCAGAGAAGAATAGAGGCAATTAAATCAAAAACAGTCAAAGAAGGACAATACGGTGATTGGATCAAAGCTGTGGAAGGGCAGAATTGGGTTGAAATTGGGCAAGCTAAAACTAGATCCAACTCCCAACCTTCATCAGACAAAGTTCCACCAGAGCAAGGCTCTCCTCTCAGGAGTTCTTCCAGTTTCACAGATAAAGGGAAGCAGATAGTCCAAGTTTCTCAATCACCTTCATACAATACTCAACCAGAAAATGTGGCATCCAATTCTCTTCAGGAGGAAACAACACTCTCAAATCTTATCCCAGTGGTGATACCATCTCAACAGCCCAACTATCTTGCAATGGAACTAAGCACTCCTCTGGTTGAAGAACCACAGCCCAGCAAGAAGATGGAGGTGGCAATGGACATTCAAGCTGGCCCAAATACCTCTCCAGTCAAGCTCAATCAGATCAGCTCATCCAAGACAATAAAAATTTCCACTCAAAAAACATGGAAACGAGCTCTGAGCAGGGAAGGCAGATTGCAAAGGGAAGAAGACTTTCAACCAATGAGCCAAGACACACAAGGCTCTAAGAGGACCAGGGAGGACTCACCACCTTCTCCTCAACCAAATACTCAAAACATGCTAATCCCAGCTGTAAGCAAAAAACTCAAAGGATCTAAATCTCAGGTGGAGGATGCCAGCCTCAATTGGCACCCCAACCCTCAATGCTAGCTGCGGTGTGGAATTGTAGAGGGCTGGGTGGGCCCTCTACAATTTCCCAAATCAGAGAGACCATTAAGGCTCACCACCCCTCTTTGTTTTTTCTTTCTGAAACTAAGAATAGCAATGGTTTTGTGAAATCTGTAATGAAGAAGTTAGGTTATGAAGGCAGATTTTCTATTGTAGACCCAGCTGGGTTAAGTGGGGGATTAGTGTTGTTTTGGGCCCCTGATGTACATATTATCAATATTATAAAATCTGCTTTTTATATTGCTGTTGAATTTGAATTAGCCCCTCAATCTCCTCAGTGGGGCATTTTTGTTTATTTAAGTACTAGCAAGCATACTAGAGCTATACAGTGGACTGAGCTGGAGAGAGACAAAGCTCTTTGGGGATCAAGGTGGTTTGCTATAGGGGATTGGAACGATTTATGTTCCACAGAGGATAAGGCAGGAGGTCATCTGAGAAGTGACAGAAGTTTGGAAGATTTCAATGCTTTTATCAACAATATGGAGATGGAGGAACTTCCAATGCAAGGCTACAAATTCACCTGGTGCAACCTTAGAAATGAAGAGGGGTTAGTGGAAGAAAAGCTTGATAGAGCTTTTGTCTCAACCACCTGGAGCCAAGACAACCCAAATGCTTTTGTTCTAAATAAAGTAAAGAGTGCTTCTGACCATTCTCTTCTTCTCTTAAGTTTGGGACACCCTCACCCTAAAACAGCAGCAAGGTTTCACTTTGACAAAAGATGGATAGGCATGGAAGGTATATCTACTATTGTTGACGAAGCTTGGCACCAACCAACATCTGGAACTCCTTTTTTCAGACTAAAAGAGAAAGTTAAGAATACAAGAATGGCTTTGCTACTCTGGAGCTCTAAACTCAAATCCAAAAATCAGCAAACCATTGAAGTGTTGACTCACAAACTGGAAGTTCTTAGAGAAACAAAGACAGAAGACTACTGGGAGCAATGGTGTAGCACAAGGGCAGAACTGAACAATGCTCATAGGCAAGAAGAGGTATACTGGCAGCAGAGAGCTAAGCTAAAATGGCTCAAAGAAGGTGACAGTAACACAAAATTCTTCCATGCCTATACATCCCAGAGGAGGAAGCTTAATGCAATATCAAGACTCTTAACTCCACAGGGTATTGTCATTACTTCTCAAGAGGATATTGAGCAACATATATCTCATTTCTATTCTGAGCTTTTCACAACAGAGGGCAGCTGGGATGGGGATTCTATTCTCCCTCTCATTCCCCAAACAATATCAGAGGATATGAATATGAGCTTGTTGAAGCCTGTTACAGAGGAGGAAGTCAAACATGCTCTTTTTTCTCTACCACCTGAGAAAGCACCTGGAGAGGATGGCATGAATGCCTTATTTTTTCAACACTTCTGGAATGTGGTCAAAGCTGATGTTCTGGAGGCTATCCTCAGTTTCTTCCAATCTGGCATGATTTTGAAATACTGGAACCACACCATTCTTTCACTGATTCCCAAAGTTGCTCAACCAGAAACCTTGTCTCAGTTCAGACCTATCAGCTTATGTTGTGTGCTGTATAAAATTCTATCCAAGGTTTTAGCTCAGAGACTTATGCACTGCTTGAATGACTGCATCAGCCCATATCAATCAGCTTTTGTGAAGGGAAGGCAGCTTATGGACAACATTATTATAGCTCAGGAAGCCTTCCATTTTCTCAATAGACACTCTTCAGGGCACAATTATTTCATGGCACTCAAGCTAGATTTAATGAAAGCCTTTGACCGAGTGGAGTGGCCTTGCATCCAGAGGATCATGAATCAAATGGGGTTTCACTCGGATTTTATAAAGCTTATCATGGTATGTATCTCCACTACATCTATCTCTTTTAAGATCAATGGAAAAGTAAGTGGATACATCTCACCAACCAGGGGCATTAGACAGGGGGACCCTCTGTCCCCCTATTTATTCATTATTGTGGCCGAGCTTCTATCTGCTCTAATCCTCAACTCTCAGAATCAAGGAAGTATTTCAGGGCTTAAGCTATCAAGAAATGGACCAGCCATATCTCACTTGCTCTTTGCAGATGACTCCCTACTGTTCTGTAAAGCAGGAATGGATCAGGCTCTCCATCTTATGACACTCCTTGAAAAGTATAGACTTTTTTCTGGCCAGAGAGTAAACCTTCAGAAATCAGGGATTTTCTTCAGCAGGAACACTCCACAAAGCCTTAAGGACAATATCTGCAATGCTCTACAAGGCATAGTACCTCACAGATCAACAAGGTACTTAGGCCTTCCTTTGGGCATAGGCAGATCAAAAAAGGAAGTGTTTGACTACATCATTTCCTCTGTGAAGAACAAACTGCAAGGTTGGAGAAATAAGTTCTTGTCCACAGCTGGCAAGGAAGTTCTTATAAAATCAGTCATCCAAGCTTTGCCAATCTTTTCCATGAGCTGCTTTAAACTGCCAGTATCCATCTGTAAGGAAATCTCTAAACTTTGTGCTGCATTTTGGTGGAAGTCAGGTGACACATCTGAAAGGGGCATTCACTGGAAAAAATGGGACAAAGTCACTCTTCCAAAACTCTCAGGGGGCTTAGGTTTCCATGACATTGGCCTTTTCAATGAGGCTCTGATTTGCAAGCAGCTGTGGAGAATTGCCACAAATCCAGAGCTGCTGGTTAGCAAAGTCCTTAGGGATAGATATTTCCCAAATGACTCTATTCTTAGAGCTGAAAAAACATCAAAGGGTTCATGGTTATGGAACAGCTGGCTTACTGTTCTGCCAACTTTTATCAAATGTGTGAACATTGAAGTTAGGAATGGCTGCAGCACTAAAATCAATGACTGGAACTGGGTTCCTAATCTGAAGAAGCCATATCCTACTATGTTAGAGTTAGCCAGAGGACATCTGATTTGGGTCAAAGACTTGCTTCAAAATAATGGACAGGAGTGGAATTCTTGGCTAGTCCATCAACTCTTTGACAATGAGGACAGTGCAGCAATTCTCAACATCTCCTCCTTAAATCCTGCAAGGCCTGACAGATTGCACTGGAGATTAGATCCCAAAGGCAAATTCACAGTCTCCAGCACTTACCATTACCTGGCTGCTCAGAAGCTACTCAGAATGGATATCCCAGAGTCAAGCTCCAGAACTTTTCCCCCTCACAGGGTCTTTCAAAGGTGCTGGCAGTTGAAGATACCTGGGAAAATTAAACACTTCATCTGGAAGTGCATATCAGACACACTTCCATCAGCTGTCAATCTGAAGAAGAAAGGAGTGGATATCAGTGTTTTATGCTCAATCTGTGGTGAACCTTCTGAGACAACAGAGCACATATTATTCAATTGTGTTAGAGCCAGAAGAATTTGGGACTATGCTCCACTGCAATGGGACGGTTTATCCCAATATACATTTTCATTTAAGCTTTGGTGGCAGCAGCTGAGCACAATCAAGCACAAAGAGGTTGTCCAAGAAAGAATCCAATTGTCCACCTACTTGCTTTGGTGGCTTTGGAAATCCAGGAATCTCTGGATCTTTGAGAAAACTCTTATGCCGGAACACATAGTAGTTGCAGCAGCTCATAAGGATTGGATGGCCTTCACATCATCATTCTTCTTGCTGAGATAGTTCCTGTTTTCACTTAGTTGGTTTTCTTATAGTATTTTTAGTTTTTCTTTGCAGCCTAGTGTTTAGGCTGTTTTGGTGGTTGTGCTATCTAGCTAGGCATTGGCAGTGGATAGATGCATATACTACTTTGCGTCAGTTGGACTGTTGTTTTAGTCTGTTGAGGTTCTAGGTGCTTTGTGTAGCATCTCCCAGTTTTCTGTTCTTTCTAGTTAGGCGTTGCCTATTGGACTGTATTGTACTCTCTTTATTTTTATTAATATCATCTCTATCGTTCTGGCCAAAAAAAAAAAAAAGATCATATTTATATCACCTTTTCGATATAGATTAAAAAAATAAACAGATTTTATAATTATTCTATTAACTAATGGAGTATCGTGTGCATTGAATATTTTATATTTTATTTCCAAATATATGCATGTGCGAATATGTTATTTTTAATAAGTCAATATAAATCATTGTTTTCTATTATATCTTAATAACTTAATAACTTAATTATAAGTATAGATATCGATCATACTTATAATACCTTTTCTTAATAGATTAAAAGAGTCAACAGATTTTATAAATATTCTCTTTTTCTCTTACCTAATATAATAACGTGTACATTGAATATTTTAGTTTTTACTTCTAAATAGAAACGTGCGAATATCTTAGTTTAATAAGTCAATGTAAATCAGTGTTTGATTTTTTTAAAACTCTTTCAACCTCATCCATATCTAACAGAATCTGAATCATTTATTTAACTCTCTATATATTCTTCTCCTAATGCAGAATCATATATCGTCATTTTCTATTTATTTGGTTCTTTTTCAAAACTGTTCAATCTACGACTTGGATTTCAACTATCACCAAAGAACAAGAGACGACTTAATCAATCGACGGAATGAAAGGGAAACCAGCCAAAAGAAAGCAAACATCAAGCAATCCTATCAGCAACATTCATGAACAGGAGAACAATAACACAGATAATCGTGGATCTATTAATAGAGATGACAGAGGTCGGCCAATAACACAAACCATGATGATCGATAATGAAATTTCCAATCCAAGTAATCCTTCTAACTTGAGAGTTATTTTCTGTTTTTTTCAATTAGTTTATAATATGATATGTGTATTTTATGTTCAGCACCCTACTCATCTTCTATAGGCCACAATGTTTTTGCATTGACAAAGCAATTAGGCATTGAGAAATTTTGAAAGAAACATATAAACATTTTAGATTTACCTTTGTCTACCTGTCAATTTGTTGTGAAGTCATATCCTTTTGGACTTTCTTGGCATTGACAAGCCCTTTGGAGGCAAACCGATTGTCTTTGGTGGAGACTTCAGACAAATTCTTCCAGTCATTCCAAAGGGGAGCCGTCAGAACATTGTCAATGCGACTATTAATGCATCCAGTATTTGGACGGACTGTAATGTGCTCCGGCTTACCAAAAACATGCGTCTTCATAGCATTTCTGATTCTGAAGAGCGTGTCGAGGTGGCTGCATTTGCGGATTGGATTGCGAGTATTGGAGATGGTACTATAGGAGGACCAAATGATGGTTGTGCTGCAATCGATATTCCAGATGATAGAAGATTGGATCCCTCAGATGATCCAATTGCTACGATTGTAGAAAGTACCTATCCAATGTTCAAAAACGCAACTGACGATCCGAGTTATTTGAAGGATAGGGCAATATTAGCTCCCACGTTGGAGGTTGTTGAGTCCATCAACCAATACATGTCCGAGTTGAATTCTTCTGAAGGTCGTACGTACTTGAGCTCGGACAGTACTTCTAAGGCGGATTCCGGAAATAATTTCTTGGCAGATCTCCACACGCCAGAATTCTTGAATAACATCAAGTGTTCTGGTACTCCCAACCATGAGTTGCACCTGAAGATAGGAACTCCGGTAATGTTGTTGCGCAATATGGACCATTCTATGGGACTGTGCAATGGGACTCGATTGGTTGTGACTAAACTATCTACTCATGTCCTCGAATGCAAGATATTGACAGGAGATCATGCTGGCAAGAAGGTCTTGATTCCTAGGATGAATATCACTCCATCCGATACTAGGGTTCCATTTAAATTCCAGCGGCGGCAGTTCCCACTTATGGTTTCCTATGCCATGACCATTAATAAAAGTCAGGGACAATCTTTATCCCACGTTGGTCTTTTCCTGAAGAAACCCGTTTTTAGTCACGGCCAATTATATGTTGCTGCTTCGCGTGTAAATAATAGAAGGGGATTGAAAATATTAGTTTGTGATAATGAAGAGTTACCAAATAATCAAACTCATAATGTTGTGTACAAGGAGGTTTTTAATAATATATGATTGTTACCGAACTTTTTATGATTCAACAATGTTCCTATGTATTTTAATGATTTCAATTTCGATCCTAATGCACGTGAGGTTATATTATTCTTCTAAATTTTATATGCCGTGCATCGCACGGGTTACGTACTAGTTTATATTAAAGGGGATACTATTTACCAAATTAAGTAGCCAGAAGCATTTATTGCATTACTATTTCCGTATTATACTATATAAAAAAATATTCTATTTACTACATTTATTATTCAGAAAAGTCAACTGCATTAAATGTCATTACTATTTTGGTATTATAATATTTTATTTATTTAATTGATTTATGTATTTGTTTTATTTTAAAAAGGTAAGTATAATAAAAATATTTTAATAATAAAAAAATCAAATACCAAATAAAAATGTACACTTTGACTTATTTGATTATATTTGGTATTTGATTATAGCATATATATTCCTATTTAGTATATACATTAAAAACCTACTAAAGTATTTATTTGTGTTATTTGTCAAAGTTAAGTATAGATTTGTTTATATTATCAAATCATAAAAAAATATTAAATCCATATTGTAAAAAAAAATTCACAAATTTTATAACAATTCTACTACACTATTTAACAATATTTCTTTTTTATTATATAATAAAATAATAATTAAATATTATATGGTGAACAACAATAAGTAAAACTGTTACTTTCTCTTATATTAAGGGATAAATGTATATGCTAAAATTAAATTTTTATTAGTATAAATGTTTTAGTGAGATAATATATTAATTATTTTACAAGCTAGCCCTAACATGCTCATATTTAATGTTTTAAAGATGTAGAAAAAAAACTTATAATAACTCTATTGTTTTTTAGACTTAAACGTTGATTAAAAGGGGTAAAATTCCTAATTTTTTAGACTTAAACGTTGATTAACACCATAGATTGAGAGTTTATATTTAGTAAAATTCTTAATTGTAATAAAAAAATTATTTTTTTGCTATATTTTAGAATATATTTAAATTCATTATAAAAAAAAAGAAAAAAAAAACTACAATGAAAAAAGCAAGTCAACTATATATCGATTTGTTGTACTCCTCAAATCACATTCACAATTTGGCTACAAGGAAAGGAAACTCATTGATAAAAATATTATTTTGTCAGTAGTCTTAATGTACAAGAGATTTTAAGACTCCACTTGAATATTATAAAACTTTTATTGAACATTGTACAATTTTTTGCGTATTATAAACTTTTATTGAATATTGCATCTTATAATATAATATTTTCCAAATAAATATATCTCGTGCTTCGCACTTACTATATATATCCCGTACATTTTTCTTTATTCATGTATATAATTATAAATCTGGATAAATAGACTTAAAATTGTGCACTCCGTGCATCGCACGGGCTCTGTACTAGTTGCTTCATAATAATGGGATAAGTACTGGAACAAACCAAATTTCGAACCATCGGGTATCAGGACGACCTCTAAAATTAGTTGCTACTGTATTCAATAATTTAATGATAATTTCTCTTTATCATATTGTTAAATTTTTTCTGTTACAACTTATAAACTATGAAAAAGACCACCCTCTCCTCTTCTTCCCTTATTGTTACTCCAGTCATTTTATTTTATCAGGAATTCAAATTACTCCACTAGCAAACCTAGCTGTAAGGCAGAAAATTAAAATAACTTTTGTGACATTGAATGATGATGCTCCATCAAATAAAACCCGATTCAAGTTGGCTGAGCTCCTTAAAAACCTCCGTTGAACTTGATAAACCTCCGTTGAACTTGATTACGCGGTAGTTAGAGACAGAGTGGTCCACAATAGAGCTGTTGACCTGCAAAATGGGCCAGGAAGTTCTCCCAGCGTTAACATTAATTTCGACAATCAAGTCAGTGAAGATTTTGTAAAAAAGTAGAGATCATATGTAATAGCATATAGTAATAAGCAAGAAGTGAGAGAGGAATATAAACATGCTCTCACCCTCTATTTATAGTGGTAACCTTACCCTTATTGTTGTCTTGGTGCCCTAGAAAGGGCTGAAATACAACGGGCTGTCTAAAATGGACAACTGGTTGTCCTGATGAGCTGTCCAAGATTTGCTCTTATCCTAATGACTTGGATTATCTTAACGTGTTCTTACTTGACCGATATCCTATATATGAGTCGTTATTTAACTTATTTAGGTCATTCAAAACACTTGGGGTCACACCTTAAGTAGTTTTAGCACCTGTTTGGGTCGTTTGGGACGAGCTGTTATCATCCAGGTTGAGCTATAGTATTTAGGTCGAGTTTTAACATATGGGTCATCCGCCTTGGCACTTTGGGTCGTTCATCTAAGTTTTCTGGGTCGTTTTGGACTGAGTAGAGTACTTAGGTCATTTAGGGTATTATTTAGGTCGAGTAGTAAGACTTCGGGTCGTGTACTAGTGTTGGGTCGCGTTTAGACCTCTAGGTCGCATGGGCCAGTTTAATGTGTGCTGGGTCGTTTTCACAGGGCGGTTGAGTCTTTTAATGGGCCTTGGACAGTTTAGATAGGCTAGTTGGGTAATTTAACACACGAGTCGTTCGTGAGGTGGTTTTTAGTTCGTCCCACTAAGCTCTGGGTTGTTTGCATGGGTTTAGGTCGTTTGGGTTATAAGTGTAATTCAGGTCGACTTTTGATACGTAACACGCATTGGACCGCTTGAGGTACACATACCGGCCGTCTTATACACGTTTGAGTTGTATTAGCTAGGCTCATCTGGGTCTTTCTGGCCACTTAGGTTGACTTGATCCACTTAAGTAGTTTTGTCTACTTGGTCGTTTAGGTCGATCTAATCGGGTCATGTCAACCATTAACCAAGCCCGATTGACCCGATTGCATGGGTCGCAGACCGCGTTATCTTAGTCCGATCGACCCAATACCAATACCGGTTGATATTGCCATCTATATCATTGAATATCATGAAATTTCTAAATTAATTAGCACGTTGTAGTATATAAGTACAGAATCTGAATGCACAGCCACATGTTTGTGATTCAACGAAATATAAATATATACGCAGCGTCATAAAAACAAGCCTATGCCCATCCCCACCTCTAATTAAATGATGAAATTTGAATATCTTTTATAATCATTTTACTATAATCGAGCAGTCAAAATTCTTAATGATGAGAATCTAAAGTGGGAGGTTGGCTAGTTGGTTGTCCAATATAGAAAATTTGGGGTATGAAAATCTTTTATTGGATTAAGACATTAATTGTGGTCTCAATCAAGATTATGAATCCAATTTTGAGGTGTTCAAACGTTAACACGCTAACTCAACAGTAGTCATTTTATACTTAGAAATTACTCTCTTAAAAGTGATCGAAACGAAATGTGCATTGGAACAAGATTTCATGGTTGCAACAACTGGAGTCCATTTACAAGAGATTCATCAAGTCAACAGAAAATTTTATTTATCCACTAAAAAAAAAAAAAAGACATATTTGAACCGAATATTCCTATAATATAACTCACGTTGGAAAGATTTCAACTGAATTATTCCATTAGAATGAGTTTTCCCTGCTAGTACTCTTAACTGCATTGAAGTAGTGTTTATTGCTAGAAATTGTGATCCAACGCAGCGCCAAAAACCTGCTTTACTCTGCCTTTGTGAATAGTGCTACGCCTGCGCTACTTCACCTTTGTAAATGGTGTTGCGCCAGATGCTTTGTGAATAATGCTATGCCTGGCACTCCTCTGTCTTTGTGAATAGTGCTGCGCCACATCTCGCGCAGCACTATAGCTTTGCTACATTTTTTTTTTTTTTTTTTTGCCTTTTAATATAATATTATTGATAAATTTAGGTATATGTGTATTAGTAAATGTATTTATTATGTTAAATAATTTTGAGCTATTTATTTTGTTCATTATTATAATTTTATTTTGTAATTTTTTTAATATTAAAATAGTAACATATTGAATAAAATTTACCACAATCTTTTTCAACATAATACACATCTTCATTTAACAAACTTATTTATAATAGAAAAAATGTGGTAAATTAGCGGGATTAACACAAGAAATTTATTTTCACTGACTTGCATTATAAAATGAAATCTCTTAAATCTTAGTTAATATTTTAGTAAATATTTGATACATATTTTAGCATATAATATATTTTTTATATAAATATTGGTGTACTATTTGTATCTTATTAATTATATAATGGTACAAATTAAATAATTAAATATGTGTAAAACAATATACATTTGTGAAATAAAAATAATTTAAAATAATAAAAAAAAAAAAATATTTTGTGGAGTAAAATGTAACGCGAACGGTTGGAGACGAAACTTGATTTTTGTTTAACTCTACTCTAGAATAGAGTAATCTCCGCACTAGAGTAGAGATGAGGGCTGGAGATAGCGGATTGGTGAATAATTCCGTAATTTGATATCTCACTTCAATGCCATAATAACATTTTACCCCGTCAATCACAACAAGGAAATCACGTAGCAAGAAATTAGAGTCAGTGATAAAATTTTGTGGATAGTGTAATAATAAAAGATTGTCAAATTAGCACAAAAGTTTCATAATAGGACTCTAACTGATATTATGGAAAATTTATAGGTAGCTCCAAAGTTTGATTTAGTCTTTCACAAAAGAACTCCTACAGGAGTAGGTGATGAGGATAAGATAAGACCTGTCAACAAATAAAGTTGCAGCTTTAATTTGTATAGTATTTGTGAGTAGTCTTACGGACACTCGTTATAGCTAAATAACTGATTCTTAATTAGTATCAAACTCATTTGAATTTGTTGCAGAAATTATGAGGGATGCCCACAGGTAGCATAATGAGTCGAATCAGAATCTGCTTGTGGGAAAAAAATTTGAAAGCTTCATGCAATTTTATTAAGATTGGAAGAATAAAAAGGAGAGTGTGGAAGAATAAGAAGATAGACAT
>BKCP01008292.1:1814166-1843936 GCA_008636005.1 Striga asiatica | reverse complement strand
TTTTATATTACTTTGTTTTGTTTGTGAACCTTGACTTCCTCTATGTAAAACAATCGGTATATGATATATATTATATAATTGCAGCTGACTGACTTTAATTAATCTTTGCGCGTAATTAGTAGGACAAAGACAATCAATTTCCATGCAAAGACACTGATCTTTAAAAAAATAACAATTAATTTCAGATTATTACCCTAAGTGCCTCTGCAAACAAGCTGTCAAACATCCAAAAACAAGCCGATGAATACGCGAGACTGATCATGGAGGAATTAGACCCCAACGAACTCGGATACATAATGGTATGCAACTCTATAGAAATTTGAATAAAAAAAAAGAAAAAAAAACTATAAATATTTGATAATTTGTACTTTTAATCAGATCGAGAACTTGGAGATGTTACTCCTGCAAGGACCAAGCCAATCCGTGAGAGGCGGTGCCGAAAGCCGTAACCTAAGCAAGATGCTAAGCGAGAAGCTTAAGCCAACACAAGACACCTTCATAAGAAGAAAGTACAGAGACTTTCACTACTTTGTGCTCGACAACTGGCAAAGACTATGGGTGATGGCGCTGTGGATCGCGATAATGGCAGGCCTCTTCACTTACAAGTACATACAATACAGAAATAGAGCCGTTTTCAAAGTCATGGGCCATTGTGTGTGCATGGCCAAAGGGGCCGCCGAGACTCTAAAACTCAACATGGCCTTGATTTTGCTGCCCGTGTGCCGCAACACCATAACCTGGCTCAGGAACAGGACAAAACTCGGAGTCGCTGTCCCGTTTGACGACAACCTTAATTTTCACAAAGTAATTGCCATAGCAATTTCGTTAGGTGTAGGGATACACGCGATTTCCCATTTAACGTGCGATTTTCCGCGGCTACTAGCAGCCACGCCGAAAGAATACGAGCCTATGGAGCAATTTTTTGGCAAGCAAGCAACGAGCTATTGGCATTTCGTGTTGAGCTGGGAAGGGATAACTGGGGTTGTAATCGTGGTTCTAATGGCCATAGCTTTTACACTTGCAACACCGTGGTTTAGGAGGAATAGGGTCGACTTGCCGAGACCTTTCAACAAGCTCACGGGGTTCAATGCGTTTTGGTATTCGCACCACTTGTTTGTTATTGTCTATGCACTCCTCATTATTCATGGCATCAAACTTTACTTGACACATGAATGGTACAAGAAAACGGTATGTCATTTTTTTTTTTTTTCTTTTGTTCCTTTTTTGGTTTTTGAATGAGACTTTTAATATGATTTTTGTTGTATGTGATTAATTTTCAGACATGGATGTATCTGACTGTTCCAATCATGCTCTATGCTGGGGAAAGATTGATCAGGGCATTCAGGTCTAGCATCAAGGCTGTTAAGATCTTAAAGGTATGATATCCAAATTAATTTCATCTTTTTTACTTTTACATTATCAATGATCTAATAATAGTGATTGCTATTACTGTTTGACTGAAAAAATCTTGCATATGGGTAGAAAAAAAGGTATATGAAATGATAATTATAAACAAATGATGAACAGTAATGATATATAGTAATGGGTGTCAATTTTGCACTTGAAGGTGGCTGTCTACCCAGGAAATGTATTGGCTCTGCACATGTCAAAGCCACAAGGATTCAAATACAAAAGTGGGCAATACATTTTTGTCAACTGTGCAGCAGTTTCTCCATTTGAATGGTGGGTTCACACTGTGGAAAATAACATTAGTATCCACAAAATATACCCATCTCTCATAATTTGCNTATTTTACATTATCATAAATTTTTGCAATAATCACCCAATTACTATCTCATTACAAGTAGGCAAGTTAATGGGGTTGAAAAGTTTTTCCACTTATATAATATTGCAGGCACCCATTTTCCATCACTTCAGCACCCAGGGATGATTATGTGAGCGTTCACATAAGGACTCTTGGTGATTGGACCAGGCAACTCAAAGCTGTCTTCGCAGAGGTAAAAAAAACATATCTTTTGTACCAAAAAAAAAAACATATCTTCTGATTAAGAAAATTTTGTTAGGAGAAATTTCTTAAGTGTGAATTGATATATTAATTACAGATGTCTCAAGCATATTTAATTTTGAACATGTGTCAATACAATATTTATATATTATTATAGATGATTCATAATTGTATGATCCCAGATAACTCCAAAATAGTTTGAAAATTATAGAAACGTATGAGTTTGTTTAATTATGTCTGATATATTATACATTTAAGAAATATAAACGGGTTTGAAATTCCCTTAATTATATAACTTTCTTTGATAAGTCCCAATTTTAGTCATCAAGTTAACCCCTAATCATGCAAATTTGGATGACTCTAAACAATAAATATTAATTTTTGATTGACTATGATGGTGAGTTTGTTATATAATTTTCAAAGAGCAGCGGAAATAATTTATTTCTAGAAGCAATAATTGAAATAAAGCAACAAAAAATGAAATACATTTAATAGGGAATCTTGATCCTTGTTTCTCCTTTACGAGATCTTTTTCGTACCATGAGAGCGATAGTTCATCCACAACTGATAAATATCAATGAAGTTCTTGGAATTATTTTATGACTTGGCTATAAAAAAAGTTATGTGGCAATTCATTATGTTAGTTGTTGTTTGTGATTAGGTTTGTCAGCCACCACCTACGGGAAAGAGTGGGCTCCTTAGGGCTGACTTTATGCAAGGAGAGAACAATCCCAAGTAAGTTATATATTTACTTACTCAATTTTACTTTTATTTTTTGTTATATTGAGATTGCCTAATTTACATTCATACATTGTACCTAGTTCACGCTGTTGACATTATATGCACGTTTTTTTTCTTTTGATACATTCTCACCACCTACATTGAACTTTTGATCACTTAAGTTCGCATCTTCAATTACTCTTCCTAGTACATCTTGTCAAAAGACACATGTTTATACTACTATTATCCATATTATTTATCCATTGTGAAAAGAATAGTAAGTTTGACTCGGTTTTGCTATGGAGCCAACAGTTGGCTCCATAGTGGAGCCAACCTTCTATATACATCAAAAAACCTACCATATTCATAAAATTATATTAGTTTTATTTAGGTAATCAAAGAATATGGTAGAAAACCTTTTACCTACTATTCCGCTACAATTGTATCCATATTGTGAAAAGAATAGTAATTAGTTTGATGTAGCGGAAACGTATACGAAAGGGATAGATAAAGATTAAACTCCCTACATGGTTTATTCAATCAAAATCAACCCAGTAAAATAATAAGAAATAAGTCATTTAAATAGAGCTCCTAATATCCCTAAATAAATAATTTGTCTAACAAGAAAATGACTAGGAGAAATAAATATGGGCTAAGATAAATAAATAATACCATACTAAAGAAATAAATAATTAAACCAATGATGACAGATTTGTTCAAAAAACCCAACGCAAGTTCGTCTCCATCAAAATTTCACATTGATTTTAACACATTTTTGTGCACATAACAATGACGATGCAGCTTTCCGCGTGTCTTGATCGACGGTCCATACGGTGCACCCACGCAGGATTACAAAGACTACGACGTGGTCCTGCTGGTCGGGCTCGGAATCGGAGCCACACCTATGATAAGCGTCGTGAAAGACATCGTGAACAACATAAAGGCCATGGACGAGGAGGAGGGTGGGGCCACGCGGGGCTCCACACCCAACGCAAGCCCTCTATCGACCCCTAGGAGGAAGTCGGGTTCTGATAGGCGCGACTTCAAGACTCGGAGGGCTTACTTCTATTGGGTCACGAGGGAACAGGGCTCGTTCGACTGGTTCAAGGGCGTAATGAACGAGGTGTCTGAAATGGACCACAAAGGAGTGATCGAGATGCACAATTACTGCACGAGTGTGTATGAGGAGGGAGATGCTCGATCGGCTTTGATCACAATGCTTCAATCACTTAACCATGCCAAGAATGGGGTTGATGTCGTATCGGGAACTAGGGTTAAGTCGCATTTTGCGAAACCTAACTGGCGAACTGTCTATAAGCGTATAGCACTTAATCATCCTACGGCACGAGTCGGTGAGTCATTTATTTCCAAATTTTAATAAATAATATTAATTATTTTATTAATATGGTATGATTTACTTGTTGTATATAGAAAATTGACTCCACTATGGAGCCAACTGTTGCTTCATAGCAAAACTGCTAAAATTTGGAATTATTAGTATTATTTAAGTAATCAGAGAACTGTGTGAATTAGACATTCGAAACTGTGTGAATTAGACATTCGAAACTTGAAACTAAAGGATTAGTTAGAAAAATTATGAGATGACCATTTTTTTTATTTATTTTTTTCGTTAGAAACGATATGTTAAAGATTAGCTTAATTGATCACAATAATTAATTAATTAATTTTGCAGGAGTGTTTTATTGTGGGGCGCCACCACCAGTGAAGGAACTAAGGCAACTAGCATCTGATTTTTCTCACAGAACCACCACAAAGTTCGAATTCCACAAAGAAAACTTTTGACTTCTTCTGCCAAACTCACCAAGATATGTTTTTATCCAATGTTAAGGATTTGAGAGAAGCTTCTGCCAATCTTTCATCCATACTACTGTACAGAGACTCTTTAATCGGATACCAAATGGTCCATCTGGATGGCCCACCTACCACTATAGCGAGGGAAATTTCATATATCTTTAATTCAATTTAATTTTTCTTACATTTTGTTTTGTTCTTTTTATTGGGTAGTAGTGTGACATCACCAAGAAATCATGCTTATGTCAGATATCTAAGTTTGATACAAATACTTAAATGATAGTGGCGAAATAATGGGAGGTGCAATAATTCATTCCCCCACCATCCTCGTTTTGATTATTATGATAATTGTATGTGTATAATTTAATTTAATTTGTTATTTTGGTCAGAAAGATAATTGGTATTTTGATTAAATCGTTGTGATTTTAGAAATATTGTTCCGAGATCCATTTACTATTTCCTCACATGTTATTCATAACAAACCCAGGTCAAAAATTTTATTCTCTAGAGACACCAGCTCAAAATAATATTTTATATTTAATTGCATTATTTCAAGAGTCAAAAGAGGGATTGAATAACTGACAATTATTTCATGTATTCACATCATCACTACATGTGCTTCAAAACAAACTTCTTGTAATTTTATGCCTTATACCATAAGATCAATGTAAATTAGGTGCGTACGTAGTGAGCATGCCACTATGATCCGGGAAAAAGAAAGACCAAAATTTGAACAGGTAATTTCTTA
Source organism: Striga asiatica (assembly GCA_008636005.1). Taxonomy (NCBI): domain Eukaryota; kingdom Viridiplantae; phylum Streptophyta; class Magnoliopsida; order Lamiales; family Orobanchaceae; genus Striga; species Striga asiatica. The sequence goes on along the minus strand of BKCP01008292.1, from coordinate 1,838,690 downwards.
CATGTCTAATTAAGTGCTTTACAGCATATGAGAAGCAGTTTCTCTAAATTGTCTGCAAAGAAATAGAGTCAATGGCTACGTTAACACGCAATGTGTTAGGACCAGATATTCAATCAAATATCGTTTTGTCATATACAAGAAAACTAGTACAGAGCCCCGTGCGATGCACGGGGTGCACAATTTTAAGGCTATTTATCTAGGCTTATAATTATATATATGAATAAATAAAAATGTACGGGATATATATAATACGTGACCCGTGCAAAGCACGAGATATATTTATTTAGAGAATATTATATTATAAGATGCAATATTCAATAAAAGTTTATAATACGCAAGAAAATTGTACAATGTTCAATAAAAGTTTTATAATATTCAAGTGGAGTCTTAAAGTCTCTTGTACATTAAGACAACTGACAAAATAATATTTTAATCAATGAGTTTCCTTTCCTTGTAGCCAAATTATGAATGTGATTTGAGGAGTACAACAAATCGATATATAGTTGACTTGCTTTCTTCATTGTAGTTTTTTTTCTTTTTTTTTTTTATAATGAATTTAAAGATATTCTAAAATATAGCAAAAATTAATTTTTTTTATTATAATTAGGAATTTTACTAAATATAAATTCTCAATCTATGGTGTTAATCAACGTTTAAGTCTAAGAAATTAGGAATTTTTACCTCTTTTAATCAACGTTTAAGTATAAAAAAAATAGAGTTATTATAAAAAATTTTTCTACATCTTTTAAAACATTAAATATGAGCATGTTAGGGCTAGCTTGTAAAATAATTAATATATTATCTCAATAAAACATTTATACTAATAAAAATTTAATTTTAGCATATAAATTTATCCATTGATGTAAGAGAAAGTAACAGTTTTACTTATATTGTTGTTCACCATATAATATTTAATTATTATTTCATTATATAATAAAAAAAAAATATTGTTAAATAGTGTAGTAGAATTGTTATAAAATTATATGATTTTTTTTTACAATATGGATTTAATATTTTTTTTTTATGATTTGATAATATAAAAAATTTATACTTAACTTTGACAAATAAAACAAATAAATACTTTAGTAAGTATTTAATGTATATACTAAATAGGAATATATTTAATATAATCAAATACCAAATATAATCAAATAAGTCAAAGTGTACATTTTTATTTGGTATTTGATTTTTTTATTATTAAAATCTTTTTATTATACTTACTTTTTTAAAATAAAATAAATAAATAAATCAATTAAATAAATAAAATATTATAATACAAAAATATAATGGCATTTAATGCAGTTGACTTTTCTGGATAGTAAATATAGTAAATAGAATCTTCTTTTACATAAGTATAGATATATTATAAATTGCCCAAGAGAAAATCTATCTTACGGCAAAAAGGCCCGTCCATCACGCAGAATGCAGATAATAACCATACGTTATATTGTAGATTATGCGCACCTTTGAATATTTAAGTCGAGACAAAGTTAAATTGGTGTGAAATTGCCTCATTGAAAATATTCCATGGAGAAAATTTCGATTTTTTTTTTCAGAGTTCTTTTAATGGAGTTTTCCAAGCTTTTGCTATTTTTTAGAGTTTTAAGGACCCAAATTGATAAAGCTCTTTTTTTATTCAAAAATTGTTGTTAGGCTACCTAATTGTTAGACAATTATACTTACTCACATAAAAATGCATGTATATACTATTAAAACATAATGCTTTTGTTTATATTGTGATTGAAAGTATGACATTAGTGTGAAAGTATGTAATTTTGTTGAAAAATTATGGGCGTCTAACCATTAGGCAGCCTAATACAAGACCTATTGTTTTTAATCTTAGTAATTGTTAGACTTTTTCTTTCCAACTACGATAGTGCTTGACGAGTATTTTCCGTTAGGATTCACAACTCAAGCTCAATTCTTCATCAAGCCCAACATACAAGCTCAAATGAGGTTTCATTCTAATACTAATTGGTAATAGAAGGAGTAGTCCACTAAACTTATATATTAGACTTGGAACCTTTATTTCCAATATGAGATTGAGTTTGCACACCCAACATTTTCAAAGCCATGTTTGTTTCAACATAGACTTTAAATATGGAGAAAATTACCCCCTACACTAAACATTTAACTTTTTATTACACAATTAAGCAGTTTTTGTAAATATTAGTAATATAGCCTAAAATCTTGTTCTTATATGCAAATGTACTAGAAAAATTATTGTATCAGTTATTAACTAATTTAAACATTAATAACCAAAATTTATGGGAAAATGTATCAGTTTCCAAAAACTGAATTTCTATTTTTATGGTAAGAAAATCTCTCTCATAACTCATTAACCAAACCATGACAAAAACCAAAATCGAAAGAAGTCCTTACAGCGGCATCGAAAATTCTCCTCGCATGAGATCGAGTTCACGTCTGAGTATATGATATGTATATGTATATAAGTTCAGTATATGTTATGTATAAGTTCACAACATGTTGTTTTGTCCTTTGAACTGTATGTTTTATGTTCATTATATGCTAAATATATATTAAATAAACAAAAAAACCTGTTGGATTTCATATAGTTTTTAGCGTTTGTTTATCAACATGGACTAATATTCACGATCGTGTAGTCTGTATATTTTTTGAAGATGATGTAGTTTGAAATTAAAATTCATTCTCTTTCTATTTTGTATTGAAACAACATCCTAATTTGTAAGATATATAACTTTACCATATAGAATATTTTTTTATGTTACATCGAAAATCTAATAACCTGCGCAATTTAAGGGAGGTGTTGCATTTGTTTTGGTAACTGATATCCTGCATCTTTACAATTAAATGCCTTGTAATTTGTACAGATGCAATTAAGATTTGACTCATTGTACAATTACAATTATTTTCAAATCACATGGTAAAGATGAAAATTCGTCTTAAATATGTCAAAACAATGCTATAGGACAGATAGACTCACATCCCACCGAAACTGATTCTTTGGAGGGGCAGATGGTCTGGCCCGTTTAGGCTAGCAAACCTTCCAAAGTTTAGTCTGGCCCACGAGTCTGACAGGAAGAGTGAAGTGTGCCAGTCTACCATTTAGTCTGGCTCATCTAAACAAACTTAAAAGTTACTTCAAACTCATTCTCTATTTAATAAAAGATTTTTGGCTGAACGAGCTCAATTGATTAACATGTAGTCCAGTTCTAATGGGGTTTGGATTGAAATGTCCAAGAAAAAAATTACCATTTTCTTTCGGTTGTTATTTTATTTTTATTTTTTTTAATTTTCAAAGCGATAGATAATTTCGGTTGTTAATCCAGGTCATAGTATTTTAGAGTTCATGTGTTGTTATTGAATAAATTTTGTTAAACCACAATGGGAAGTTATAAATTATAGAACTCCAAAACTCTCTCAATACGAACAATGTATGCAAACCAAAATATTTCTCCGTCTTATTTCCACTGTAGAAGAGAATGTGGATTGATTATAGTATTCTCTACATTTTAGACATACAGTTTTGCTATGGAGTCATCGGATGGCTCGGCTTATGGAGTCATCCACACTTATTCACCAATAATGTATGGAGTCATCGGATGGCTCGGCTTATGGAGTCATCCACACTTATTCACCAATAATGTATTGACATGTGTCCTGCAATAAATACACTTTGGAAATGTGTCAATACATTAAATGGTGGATGGCTCCATAAGAAAATCATCCGATGGCTCCATAGAATTTTTGTTTAGACATAATCTGTCCATATCATTTTTACATTTATGATCACATAATGCATTGAATGATAGAAAATTGGCACATTGAAGATGCTCTCAGCCAACAGGCTCATGACAAAAAAATTGGCACATTGAAGATGCACTCAGCCAACAGGCTCATGACAAACATCATCGTTACATGCAGATGCTGAGTAGTTCGCTCAAGTTATCAAGATTAATCCATTTAATCAAGATATTCAATTGTGCAACTGTTATGCTCTAGTGAAAAACTAGTCCTTCCAAAGATATCCATAAGCAATGGTATACAGATCTTGCCATCAACTAACTATGCACAATCCCCACGAAACCTCGACAAGGGTTATCTTTAAACTATCTCGGCTTTGATGTGATAATAATTCCCATGTAATCTCACAAAGGGTTATAACCATTAGCAAGAACCCATGTTAGCTATGGTCCAGTGTGTTCAACAAGAGATTCTAGTACAAATCCAACCATTTAAGAACCTTCTTATGCACACACTGTGTATATGGTATGCAGTAAACAAAATTCTGTTTAATGTTTATTCATCCAGAGAAAACATCCTGAAACAAGAGTACATAAACATTCTAAACTCTTGATTGCAACTAAAACCCCAGCCTCTAGATGACTGATACTTAGCAACAAAATGATCAATCAAATTGAGNCACGTGATTGCCGACTGCGGCCAGCTCTAGATCTGATCTGATGTGATGTGGTTTAGATCTGATGATTATTATTTATCGTTTTAATATTAATTTTGATTTTTATTATGCTTGTTCAGTTTGAACTTTGTGTGTTGGGTTTCGTAACTACCATGAGAGGCTGATCATGTGGAGCTTGTTTTTTTACCTAATTGTCGTTTCAATTGTGAACTGCCCTAATAACAATTATGCTACATTTATCTTAAAAAAAATACCATCTTCTCGCTGCAAGTACGAATGGACTGTAAATTGATTTACATTTCGTTTGTAGCAAATTTGTTTGTTTCAGGTTGTTTGTCATGAGGGTATTTGTTTTTGTTCTCATTTTGTGATTGGGTTTTCGATATTGGGTGTTTGCAGGACTGAGTTGGGCACATTCAAGGATGGAGATCTCTTGGTAAATCGGGACTGTCCGGATTGTGTCCCAGAGTGAAGTTGAAGCTGCAATTCATGGTTTTGCATTCGGAATTGATTGTTCATTAACAACTCCCCTGTTATTGAGTGTGCACCAATATGGAATTCTGGTATGTGATACGATTAGATTGGTGGGTTAAAGTTATTGAGTGCGCAATTTTTCGCTCTTAAGGTATGGGCCTCTTTCCTCTTTTGCAGGGGAAATGGGGGTGTTGTCTTGTGCGCAATTTTTCGCTCTTAAGGTATGGGCCTTTTTTCCTCTTTTGCTTCCCTTTAACTCTGACAGTGACATTGACTTTTATAATTGATTGGTTAAACTGTATTTTCTTATTTTTGTGATAAACAAAAGCATATCAAACACAGCGGCAAAGGGATTAAAATTCGGTCAAAGCTTATGTTCTATTCTTTCTTCTTGTTTTACCTTTTCCAGCACAGAGAATAAGTGGGTTGCATAAAGGCAAAATGCTCAATGCCACCAAATTTTAAACCTAATATGTGCGTGAGGACTCTGTTTTTCTGGTAACATGTTCAAATGTCCCACCATCAAAGTATTACCCAGCACCTAGGTAATTAATCATAAAAATAAAATTTCTTCACGGAGAAAGTCGAAAAATACAAGCTTTGCAATCGTGGAGAAAAAATTAGGGAAGAGGGCATAAATTTTCGGAGCCGAGTTTCAGTAGACGACTTAAAGCTTCGCTATCATCGACCTCACACACACAAACATAGATAGATACACACAATAGGAATACATAAAGATGGAGAGCGAAAGCGTACCGGGGTGGAGACGCCGGAGAACCCTTGGCCGGAGCAAATTCTGTTCTCAAATTTAAGTCGCCCTGATTTTATGAACAAGCTTTGCGAATTGTGTGAAGAATAAACATTAGACATATCAAATAAGAGACGAATGAAAATTATGTTTTAATATATCTTGCGTACTCGGAATCCGACTCAAGATCAAAATGTATTTTAATAAAGCTAAATCTATATCTATATATACTAGATGGCGCCGGCTGTGCTAAGCACAGCCAGCATGGCCCTGTTATATGTGTTCGAAAAAAACTTATATAGAACTTTTTTTTTATTTTTTTTTTCATCATACTGGTGTAAAGAAAAAGGGAATGTTTAGAGTTAATGCAATATGAGGTTCTGCTTAGTTTATATTTTGAAGCTATTGTTATTGAATAAAAGGTTACACATAGATCAGTAAATAAAAATGGTAGAAAATAACAAAAATATTTACTTTTATTAATGAAAAACTAATCCAGACGGAGATGCAATAGTTTCAATGAAAACAAACTAAAGTGACAAAAACACACGACATATCAAAGTTGCCTCCAAAAATTTGAAATTCAACAAACCAACATGATATAACAAAGCACATACCCGAAAAACCAAAAACTTAGCATTCGAATAATGCAAACACAAGAAAGCTAAAGTAAAATAAATGTCTGTACCATAAAAGCTTATTGCTATACACCACGAAGCGACCGAAAGCAAGAAGGTAAACCAAACACTCTGACAGCCTATATAATACAAACAAAAATTGTCAAAAGCCAAATACTCAGAACATCATAAGCCAATGCAAAAAATTTGGCAAAAATAATGTTATAGCAGTATGCAATAAAGAATTGAGGATGCATGCATAAACCAAAAGAAAGCACCTATTTGACAGGTAAAAAGAGAACAGACATTTAGAAAGGAGTTTAAACTATGAAGACAATTGGCAAAAACTTTGTAACCATGACAGACAATTGTTTTCAAGAACGAATAATGCACATAACAACAAAGTCGAAACCTCACAAAAAAAACTAAATAGACTACTGACGCTAACCAACCAACAGAACCTTCTAATAAATCAACAGTCAACTAATTGAACAACAAACAGATAAAGTAGCAGACCACAATGAAACCCCAAGTAATGTAAAAAATAGTACCCAAGCATACAAAACAATTACACGAATCAGGAAACACAAGTACAAAAGTATAGTAAACCAAACACCCAGACAGACCAGATGGAACGATAAAAACAACGAATGGAAGTTTTTGTTTTAAATGACCAACATGACACCACAGTTAGTTCATGAAACACAAAAGATACCAAAAACATGACATATAAGTCTCCACACATTCACGATAAAAGTAGTAAGTAACTTCTACCTCAAACAGTGCTGACTATATAACAATCTTAATAATCAAAGAGGAAAAGAAATTGCACATGTGTACATAAACAAACAAACCACTAGGCAATGATAAAGTGCTAAAAAAGAAATTAATCAATTATTTAACCACAAGCCAAAGCAAAACAACCATGAAATCATCAACCATCAACTATAGAGTATGTCACACCATAGAGTCGAAATGATTGTAGGTTGGTCACATAGTGCAAGTATTCCCATCTATTAAACTAACCGAAACATGCAGATTTTGCAGATAAAAGAAAATAGAGGATAAAAAAACACACAACTCCAAAGAGAAAGTAAAACTAAAAAGAGCATGATCAACAAACAAGACGAACATGAAATAGAAATACCTGTAAACCCTTAGACAAACCCTAAGTATGAATGAACCACAACAAGCAGACACCTAAATCTCCTAAGCAAACACCAGCAAACCTACTCATACAAAGTAAAAAAAGCAAAGCCGCAAATATGTAAACAAAAGATTAAAAATATTCACAAACATTGATATCCTGCTGGCCAAAAAACAATACAATAAAAGAAGAAAGGAAAAGCAAAACACAACATATGAAAAATAAAGAAACAAACTCCACATACAAACAAAAATACACACAATTTTTCGCAGGCAGATGGTTTTGAAGAAACTTTAATAATAATTATCAAACTAACCGCATAGAGGGAAAATAAAAAGAAAAAGAAGGCAGCAGACGAAAAAATTACACATACAACACAACGGTGTAAGGAAAGTATGCAAAAAATGACAATCTGATATTATCCTCTCATATACCAATCAATCATGGGTACAGTACCCGGATCATAAGCATACCTGCAATAAAAGTGCAGAACAATTAAAAAAAATTTGCATACGGCGCACAACCCTACATTATTTTACTACCACCCAAAGACAAAAAAAATATATATATGAGATAAGATCTAAAGACATCAAATCAATCAAACACAGAAAATGAACAAGGGGTAAGTACTACAAACACACCAAATCTATTAAAACAATCAAACACAGAAAATGAACAAGGGGTAAGTACTACAAACACACTAAATCTATTAAAATAATTAGAAAACCCACACCTAATGATGGTTCTGTAAACACAACCACAACAATTAGGGAGAAATCAAACGAAAGAAAACCGTAACAATTCATTTGTTGTTATCATTCTAATTGTAGAAAATAAACCACAGACAATAAAAGAAAATCTCTAAATAAACGCAAAAATTAGCACAACATACCTGGTGAATGTTGGTGTAATTGAGCTCTTCCTTGAGGAAGGGGACGATTTTCTCAAGGTAAGTGGTCTTGAGTCGGCTGACTTTCTTGGCCTCGGGTTTTTCCAGCAGGGCGACCGACAGTGTCGCATTGAAGAAACGGCGGCGAATCAGACCGGCGGGGCAGGCGATTAGCAAAGAAACGAAAGAAAATCGAATTCGCGGCAGCAATTGAAGCGGTAGTGTTCGAAAAAAGCCGAAAAAAAAAAGAAGAGGAAATTGCACAATGGACAATCAGTTTGTTTTTTTATTACATAAATATAAATATTAACATATTCACATCGGTTTTGCTATGGAGCAACAGTTGTTAGTGGAGCCAACCTTCTATATACATCAAATAAACCTACCATATTCATAAAATTATATTAGTGTTATTTAGGTAATCAAAGAAAATGAATATGGTAGGTTTATTTGATGTATATAGAAGGTTGGTTCCACTATGGAGCCAACTGTTGGCTCCATAGCAAAACCGATATTCACATAGTCTAGTGATTTTATTTGCACAAATACCACATTATGTCATTAACTGACTTAATAGAATTTAATATCCCCACCACATTTATTGGAATTAGTTACCTAACTTAATAGGATTTAATATCCCAGCACTCCCACTCTCTGTCTATCACTCTCTCTCTCCCTCTATCGTCTTCTTCTTCTTCTACAGTTCGTCCTTTATTTTTTTTCTCTTCTTCTACCATTCTTCCTCTTTAATTTTCTTCTTCTTCTACAATTCACCCTTCATGAATCTGTTAGTCGTCGAACCACCTCCAATAGCCGCAAACAGCCACGCCTTAGCCCGGCATCGCATGCCTCCTTTTCTGCCATCGCCGAGAGTCATCGCCCCGAAGCAACCCACACGATCCCCTCGAACAGAGCGAGAAGCAGCCCTTGCCGTGACCCGAACAACGCCGAGAGAGAGAGAGAGAGAGACCGAGTATATGTTATAGGTATATACTGTATATTTTCAGTATATGTTTCCGTCCGAGTAATGTAGCATCCAAAAAATCCCTCCACTGCGGCCCTTCTCAAGAAATCGCCCAAGAACAAGAAGATTGACCGCATATACATAAAATATACCTAAGGTATACATAAAATCGATTTCAGAACCCACATATACATAAAATATACCTAAGATATACACTCGATCCTGAACTGCGGATCTCATTCAGATCCCAACATAGACATAAAATATACCTAAAATATACATAAGTTGTGATCGTGTATATACTGTATCTTTATTAATCGTGTTTTTAATTTATTTTGAGAGAGAGAGAGAGAGTATATTTAAAATTTAATTTATATTTCTTTCCATGTTGATAACAACAAATTCCTACAAAATAGTTTATATTCACTTACTTTTTTTTCTTTTCCAGCGAATTCATATATGTGCATGATTTTAGGAAGGTCCCTTTGACAATTATTATATCAGTTGATCTATTTATGGGGAAAAACAGTTATTGTTTTTGGTAACCAAAAATAATGGCAATTGTAATCTCATCAGTTACACAAATTAAGGGGATATGATCGTTTTTTTTTCATGCTAATACTAATTATTTGGTAGAGTTAGGTATTAATGCAATATATTTCATATAGGTAGTATAGATGCAATTAAAGACAAAATGTGTGGGAGAAATAAAAATTTCCAAAAAAAAAATTGACAAGACCTACACATAAATCTCTATCAGCCCAAACGTTTTTTGACATACAATAAATAAACCCAAATATCGAAACGACGTCGTTTGTCTAACTCCCCAAAAGAAAAAATAAGAAGCGTAAAAAATGCCGCAAAAATGGCCCAAAAAAGCCACGCGTCAGGCTGAGAAGGCCGCTCAAAAAACTCTCGTTTTCTTAAAGCACCCACAATGCTTTGGGTCTCTTTTTGCATATATGGCAAATAAATAGACTTAAGTCTATAATGACATGTACAAACCCAAGCTAAAAAATCCAAAATCTATCCAATGCAAAAAAAAAGTACTAGGTCTAGAATATCTAACAATCAATAATAAATAATAATAGTAAATGATTACTATTGTAAGGTTCACACTTGGGTCCAAAATAAACCCAGTGGACTTGGTCTCTTTTTTTCATTGCCACATAAGCTAGACTAGGTCCACTTTTAATTGTATTGTGAAACACTTTTTTATAAACTATATCTATTTCTTATATTACATGTGATTTTTTGTTAAGAGACCAAAGCATTGTGGGTGCTCTTAGACCATCTCCAATAGTCATTCTATTTCTCTATTTTGTTGCCACATGGCACAAATAATCTTATGTGGCTTGAAAAAATTCTAGAAGGCTTTTTAGTTGTAGAAGCCTTTCTAGATAACTTTCATTGTATATTAGCATATTTATTTAATTTATATATATATATATATATATATATATATATATATTCTTCAACCAATTAAAATTTTATACATCACAAATGATACCACAATTAACATCAGCCATTGCAGACGTAATTTTTTAGTTTTCATTCTCCATGCCATACAACACAAAATAGATCATTTCCGTTGGAGATGTTCTTATATATATGAGAGGATATATTGACCGCGCGTCGTTACACGGCAAATTTGAATTTATAATTTTTCCTAACTTACCCCTACTAACTAGTAGTAGTGGCGAGCAAAGGTCGATCCCACAGGGATGTGGTATAAACCGTGATTTTGTTATATTAATTAGATTAAAATAAAAATGGGGGATTTGATTTATTACGAAACTACTAGCAAAATAAGAAATAAACTAAAACTAAAAATAAATGAATTATATGCCAAAGATGATGAAACCGAAAATAAATAAAAATAATCTAGCAAAGATGAGAATGGAATCGGTTCCAGGTCGGTCTACACCCTCGAATAACTAGCCCAATTAATGCTTTTATCAAATTTCACTCGTCTTCTAAAACTACCGGTCCTAGATAGCAATAAGCTCTGCTACTCGAATTTTTCCTTAATTTATACTTAATTGAAATAGGCTCTTCAATTAATTCTAACTAGCGAATAACTCGGAATAAGCTCTCCTAATTTAATCCACTAGTCGCATTAAAATCTAGGAAAATAGACCGATTTAAGCCACAAACACATAAGCTCGGTTCATGTAACTTATGTTGAGTTATCACTAACAATGCACGACTGTTAGTTGCTACAATTGACTATGTTTTACTCGTCGTATAAAGTTGATTGTGTTATTCTATTTTCATGTCATGTCATAAAGTAAAATCACACATCAAACATAGTCATCGAGGGTTTAACGTCCCTAGAACCGAAATAAGTATTTAGCTACACATAGCTAAATAATAAAAATAAAAATAATAATCCATAATGTTCAATCAAAATAAACCAAAGCAAATAAAACTAAATAAAACAAACTCCCTCAATGTCCACGGCTAAAGTGAATTCTCCGCAGCAATGGAATTTTTCTCCCTCTGTTCACGTACTTGTTAGTCCCATTTTTGTTACTACTTTTGTGGTATTTTGTTTATCTTTCTTTTCCCACTCTAGATTGTTTTGTAGGTTTTTCCGGTCATTTGAGTCATTTTGTGCGTTTAGTGTTATTTCTGTATTTTTCGTGTTTTTCGTATTTCTTTCTTCCTATTCTCCTGTTTCCGTGTTTTCTCGGTTGGTGTTGGTTTCAGGTATTCGAAACGCTGCTCTAGGATCGTTCAGCTAGTCGTGCGGACCAACATGTGAAGGACAATGTTCGAGCTCGGGCGGAACTCGGGAGTGCACGAGACAGTTGGGGACTTATAAGTCGACCGGGGGAGGTTAGGCGAGCCGGAACGGGACACAAAAGCACAAGTTTTGTTGAGTTAGCGCCGCTAAGGGTCGCTACCGCCGCTAAGGACATAGCGCCGCTGCATTATGGTAACGAGCTGAAGAGAAAACTGCTGTTCGAGCCTTAGCGCCGCTAGCTAGCAGCTGATGTCTTGGGTTATGAATGTTTGTGTGATCAAATCCATTATGAGTAGCTAAATCCATCTGCTAGGGATAGGGGATAATTGATTAGGTTCAATTATAATTGCTTGTTCTTAATTGCTCATATCTAAGCGAGTTGAGTTCAATTTAGGGTTAATAGATTGATCACCTATATAACCTAGTTAATCATTGTTTAGAACCGAAAGGGGAGACATTGGTCGATTTAGGCTCGTTTAGAATAGACTTGTTCGTCAAAGTATTGTCTATGAGTTGCTGGATTTGATAGTCAATCGTATATGTTCACTCTCTTGTTACGAAGAGTTATTGAGAGTGAACCTCTAAACAAGAGACGATTCACTTCCTTTAACCGAGCAATTGATTGCCGGTAGTTGTGTACGAACCGAAAGCAGTTGTCCCCGATTCCCTAGCTCTTTAAGTTCTCAGTTAATTCGTTACTGTTCATCTCGTGCTTTATTTAATTTAAAGTTGGTAGTTGATAATTGAAACCCAAATCATTGAATTAGAGTGTTTAGGATTTTTATCTACTTTTGTGATTGAATAATCGAACAAAATAATCCGGCTGACTTTCCTTGCGATACGACCCGGGGAACGAATCTTTCGATTCTACTCCGGTTAAAAATACTACAACAGTACTCCAAGAAAAAAAAATCGACCCAGCCTCTTTGCCTCTTAATTCGTCCTAAGTAATGCCACGCAGACTCCAAGCAAAATTGAGTGTTCCACTCCAATTAAATTCCTTTATCCTCCAAATTTGGTCAAGCAATTGAGAGTCCACTATAATTAAAATTCACTTGCCCAAGTAACCATTCCAAGAGTCCAGCAAGCAAAAAAATAAATTCCATTTAACTTGGAACAACTCTCAAAATTTCGGCGACAACAACAATAAGGAATCCTCATCTTCATTTTTTTTCTTTTGCTTTTAAATCCTTGGCAACGTTAAATTAAGTACATGTCATTTCCTAGATAGCTTCCACCTCAACAATGCCAAGTCATCATTGGGCATAATATCAAAAAGGGCTTAATCTACAAAATAAACACAAACCCCAAATATTGGTGTATGTCCATTCACAAAATAAAATACGTGAGAAAACTTTAATAATACACTTAACTCAAATACTAAATTATGCAAATTAACTCACAAATAAATATAAGATTTCTCACGTATCATATATAAATTAAAATTATCATGTACTAAAAATAGTAGCAAAAAAATAGGTCAAAATTTAATGGAGCCTATAAATAGTAAATTTTATTATTTTTCTTATTTTATTCTTTAAAAACATACAACATTAAATGCCACCTTAAATTTTGGGCTTTAGTTCATTTTATTATTTAAAATTCCGCCTAAGATTTATTATGTGTGCATGTTTTTATTTTATTTTTTTCTTAGAACAACGAATAACATTAAAATATCGGTCTTTATATTTATGAAATCTCAATTGAAAATATAACAAAAGTTTTAGAATCTCGGTCTTTATATTTGTTCCTTTAAAAAAAATATTGAATGTTAAAAATATTCTTTAAATTTCATAATCAATAAATTAATCTTAATTTTTTGACAATTACTATGTCTATTTTTTATTAATATGCATAAAGTAAAAATAACTAATTTATCTTTAGAGATATAATTTATAATCTTAATATATTATCATTTGGTGGACATTTATTATATGAATCCTAAAATATTTTTATTTCATAAAATTAAATATATTTAAAGAAAATAAGGAAATTTCTTTGGATCAATCGGGTGATTGAATTAGGGTTGATTGAATTAATTTTAGGTGATATTTAAAATAGTAAAAAAACTTGACACAACTTGGTTGATCCCAAGTGACTAAGTTATGTATCAGTTTGACCAGACCAAATCAATTATTGAACCTAAATATAAATTTTAACATTGAAAATACATTATTACGTGAATATGATGTAATCCAAACTTCGAATAATCGTATTAACAATACTTTTACGACAACATGTTTAATGATTTATGAATATTTATATATCATTTTATTAATTTATTTGAATTAAATAATATTTTGTTATGATGTTTATTAACGTACAATAATAATAAGGTTTTCAGAACCGGACTATCATCGAAACGATCAAGTTATTTTATTAAATCATTTATGGTTTGTTCAGATTTTAATCTATAAACATTTTAATAAATATATATATAGCATTTTTTGTAATAACTTTAAATAAAATGTGTTACTTAAATATCTAAATAATTTATAAATTAAAATGTTTAAACCAATTGATAGATAATTTATAAATCACTATTTTATTTAAATATGTAATTTTATTTAAGATAATTTTAAATGTAGCAAAATTTATTTAGAAATCGTATCATTCCTACCCGTCCAACCGACTGGTGTTGACGAATTCGATAGCAAATATTCTATTCAAGCGAACTAGACTGGTTATAAACCGGTTCTCGGTCTATTCGGTCGGACTGTGTCCAACTCGGTTTAATTTAAAAACAATGGATAAATCATGATTAATGTTATTTATATATTTTATTTATAATAGGATCGTAATATTGTTTTCTCGTACACGGGCCACGCACTAGTTATAATAGATTGACTAAATTATGGACTAAATTATTTATAAAAAGTAAATAATATTAGAAGGGTGTATTGAATTAAGATTTCAAGTGACATTTTAAAACTTTTTAAGATTTGAGATTTGTTAAGATTTCCAGATTTTGGAGAAATTCTCTGAAATCTGAAGTTTGGAGGTAGGATTTGAAGTAGGATTTTGTATAAGGTTTTTTGTTTAAAAATCCCACCAAATCTTAAAAAGTCTTAAAAAATCCTAGTGTCAAATAAATTAAATACATCAGGATTTTGTAAGATTTTTTAAAATCCCAATTGAATACCCTAGAATTTTTAAAAGTCTTAACAAATCTAAATTGAATACACCAGGATTTCTAAAGTCTTGAAAACTCCTTAGAAATCCTAATTGAATACACGGTACAAATCTCATTTATTCCCCGGCTACAGAAATTAGAAAAAACTGACAAAATTTAGAAAAAACAAGGACAGAAAACCCACACAAGAGGGAACCGTCTTCCAAAGACAGAATCGTGCAAGAACAGATTTGAGGTATGAGTTTCAGGTGGGCAGCCCAGCTCGTCGACAGGTGTCCCGTTGATGGGCCAGTTTACTCGCCACGTATCTCCTCGTATATCTTCCTCGTACTCACATCACTGCTTCTGTATTTAAACCGCGCCACTTCTTTATTACTGACTCAGAACTACGTCCTTGCTCTGGATTCTACACTCCATATGGTACCTTCTCTTGTCTTGCACTTTATTTATTTATTCTTTTTCAATTTGGGTTGGGTGAAAGTTCAATTTTTTGTGATTGTTTCGTTTTACTCCTTCTTTTGTTAGAAACATGGTGAAAATATAATGTGGGTGGATTTGTATGTGAATTGTTTATTATCTCTACATTAGTTTAGCTAAACAATTTTTTGGGACCATTTATTGAAATGCCTCATTTTCTGGGCTTAACCTTTAATTTTTTTTTCACCTAGTCAAATGAGTTCCTTACTTGAGTACATGTGATCAATGTACTTGTGCACAAAAAGAGCCTTGCTTGATTTGCTGTGGGCTTCTAGCGAATAGCAAGTGAGAACGTGTGTTGAGAGAAGTACAAAGAAGATTGAACATCTTTATATAAAAAGGTGGAAGGATAATTTTAGAAGCTTTTGATTACTACAAGCCATCTTAAATTGGTTCATCCGTGATCTTTTACCAGAACTAGCCTTGATTTATCAACAAGTTAAATCAATGAGAAAAGCTTTGTTCACTTTCGTTACTACCAGCCGGGATTTTTGATTGAAGCTTTCATTGTTACCAACAATTAGAAACAATTCACCTGAGTACATTTCCTTCCAAAATGGTTCAGCTGTCATTTTCTAATAAAATCAGCCTTGATTTTTTTATTAAATAACCAATTAACAATGGTTTTCTTTAATGAATTACAGAAGAATGATCAGCCATAAGCATAATTGTTACTCAATATTACAGTTCATCTAATATATATAAGCATAATAGGTTGTTTCAAATTGGTGGATTATGTAACACGATCAAATTTATTGTCATGATATTTTGTAATCATATTTTTAATTCAAAATAGTGACGGGATCGGAAAGGTGTTGCTTCCTCTAAGATGCATGCTTTAATAAGATCATGTAGAAAGATTCGTACTTGTATAAATTATCTAATACTGGATGGAGTATAAATTATGGGGTTCTAGTAAGTTGATAGGGACAATGAGTATGTCATATAAGCTATGCAATCATTTTTAATTTGCATTTCTGCGGTTAGTAGCCTGCAAACATAGTTTATCATGTTGCCACCATTGCTGGATTAGACCCTTTTCAAGAAATTCCTGTTGGGGTTGAAAAAGAATACTTATTTTCATATGTCTGACTATGAAATGAAAATAAATTAGTGGATGAGAGAAACAGAGATCCAGATTCACTTCTAATTTCTTTTTAACAGTGAAAATCGACATGTACAGTCTAAAAGTTATAAAGCAGGTCTGGGGTCATTCCCAGATCCTTATCCCCAGGTAATGCTCGTCTAGACAGTAAAACAAGGTGTTGCTGGCCTTTCTCAACTTCTATTTCATTTGTATTTTATACTTATTATTATTATTATTATTTTTTTTTTTTTTCAAATATGGTTATTGACATGTTCCATGTGTGTGGTCAGGACAGGGCCAAAATGCAATCCGGAAACTTTAGTAAGTGCTCTCGCAAGATTGATCAGGGTTCATTGTGTAGAGGTTTCAAAATGTTGGATGCAGAGTTTCTGTCCGAATCTAAGGTAATGCACAGGGTTTATTTCAAGACTTTAATGGATATTCTTGTTATTATCAAATGAAAACCAGAATTAGTTCCGAATATGTTATCGTGCAGATGCTGGAAATTGAAAAAGGTGCAGAGGAGCTCAATATTCCTATTATCCAGTCAAACCGAAAATTAGTTGCCTCCGCTAATGGTGGATTAGAAAATCCATCTAGTTTAGTTTTCACTTCTGCTTGGAATCATCATGATGGTGGTGACCGAAATGCCCCTAAAAGATTCAACTATCCTTCTGTGTCTAATGTACAAAGGCCAAAGCGTGATGACGATATTGCCTTTATGAGTGTAAGTTTGCTTGTATGGAAAATATATCAATGAGTTTATTCATGATGGAGCTTGCATATTGTGCAACTTTTTTTTTTTTTACTGTGTGATTCTTTTGTCGGATCAGATTCTGGAACTGGGCCACCTGATCAAGTCTAAGCAAATTACGTCTGAGGAGCTGACTCGAATCTTTCTTAATAGATTGAAAAGGTGTTACTGAGTGAATGAATATAAGGGTATATGTGGTTAATTATTCGATTGATAATGCATAGTTTGGACTGGGTGTAGGTATGGCCCTGTCCTTGAATCTGTCATCACTATAACAGAAGAGTTGGCATACGAGCAAGCAAAACGAGCTGATCAGTTGCTTGCGGAAGGCAAATATATTGGTATGCAATTTTTTTTTTTTTTTTTAAATGTTTTTGCGTGATGAATGTGGTCATAACTCATATAATTATATGCGGAGATAGCATGGCTGGGAATATTTTTGTGAACTATGATACCTGGAATCATGGCAAGATCTTATTACCTTGATGGAATGCTTTGATTTTCTTGCGATTGGGTATATATTTCCAAAATTGTTTGAATTAAAGAGTAAAAAAATTATTTTGATGGAAGAATAAAATATTTTTGAATTTGTGAATGAATATGAGAAAAAATGTAATGATTAAAGTTATGTGATGGAAAAATATTACTCATCATGTAAATGATTGGTAGTTAACAATATGTAAATGGATGAATAGTGAATTTATTGAAAATGTGTACTAATAATTTGGTTTTATTATTTAACTAGTACAACTCCTGTGTATTACACGGGTGCTTGTGAAAAAATTATTCTTAAATTTTAATATTAATGAAAAAGTGTTTTAAAATTTAAATACTTCAATACAAAAAAATATATATTATGATATATTTTAAAATGTCACTTGTTACTTGTGCGACTTACATGTGTTATATTGTAACACATATAACTACTTGAAACATAAATATATTATTTGATAAATAATTTTATTTTTCTAATTAATATTAACAAATGATTGTATTATTGTTATAAAGATGAATAAAATTTATTTATTTTATACATACAATATGGATGTCAATTCGAAGCTCATCAAGCGATGATTTATTTGATATATTATATACGTAAAACTGATATAAAATACGATAGTTATTAACTTTTAAAATACATTTACAATTCAATGGTTATAATAAGAAATGGTATTAAAATGTAATTAATACATGTAACATGACCATAAATAATCAGTACATTTATGGACAATTCGAACCTAATTATTTTTGGATTGGAACCAAGCCAAATAATGAAGCATGAAATTTTGCTACATAGGATCTCGAAGCATGCGAGTCTGTCACTTAGGCTCAGCACATTCGGGAATTATATATAAGAAAGATAGATTGTATTGACAAGATTGAGGAGAAACAAATGGGATTAGATGAATAGTGATTTTTGTTAAAAAAAAGAATTTGTAGCCAATCTTAGTTCTGGCAGAAAATATTTATCCGGCGAAACGAAGCCAAAAATATTTTGTATCCAATCGCTCATAAGCATGGTTTTCTTGGAATATTTATCGGACGAAATTGTTTATTTATTTTTTCTTGGAATATTATATGGTTTTCTTCTGTAGAACATCTTGAAGCAGACATGTCTATTTGATTTTAATTAGGCCCACTACATGGAATTCCATACGGCTTGAAGGATATCATTGCTGTACCACATTACAAGACAACGTGGGGTTGTAAAACATTCAAAAATCAAGTTCTGGACATTGAAGCTTGGGTTTATAAGAGGTAGTCAAGAATCACACATACACTGAGTAGAACATTTAAAAACTTTTAGTGGGCTTTCACATGCTTTTCTAGCATATGCTGATTGTCAATTTCAGGCTGAAATCTGCTGGGGCAGTTCTTCTTGCAAAGCTTGTAACTGGATCACTTGCGTATGACGATATATGGTTCGGGGGTAGGACAAGGAACCCTTGGAATATCGAGGAATATTCCACTGGTTCATCAGCTGGACCAGCCTCTAGCACCTCAGCCGGTATCTCTTAGTTGAGCTTAGGGGTAGTCTATGTAAAAAATCTTTGAGGTTTGGTTTGGTATAGCAGTAAAAGAATCTGATACCGTCAAATTTCCAAAAAATTCTCCTGTCTGAAATTGGAAAGGATTGTTACAAAATATACTCTTTAGATTTGGGATAATTTGGAAAACAAAAAGAAACTAGTTTTGAAAATTATAAAACCATCCTTGTTGTGTTATTTTGTAGGACATGACGGAATTGATATCAAATCACCCAAATGTATGTTCAGTTATTTGTTATATTCTAGTAAATGTGCTTGTTTATTGGAAGATGCAAGATCAGAAGGTAGTGTTTGGTATATTTATCAGAAACAGTTTGGGTTCAATGTGTGAGGTGAACATAAGTCTAAAGGTTGATTTTTTCAGTTAGCTGGTTTTTTTTTTCCTAGTGGGGCCAACCAGAAGGATAGTTGATCGTAACTCGTAAGATGATTAATTTACTGCACATCCGATTTTTGCAGGTTTGGTTCCTTTTGCAATTGGTTCAGAAACTGCTGGATCAATCACGTATCCTGCTGCTCGATGTGGCTCAACGGCATTAAGGCCAACCTTTGGAACTGTGGGCCGAACTGGTGTTTTGAGCTTATCCGAGAGCTTGGTATCATTTTTTTCTATCTATGCATCTCCTTTTTTTCTGATAGTTTTTGCTGGGGTCAATTTTGATTTTGCATGAGTATATATATTCACAGGATAAATTAGGACCATTCTGTAGAGATGCTACAGACTGTGCAATTGTACTGGACGTAATCCGTGGCAAGGATCCAGACGATCTTTCATCTAAAAACATACCGTTTTCTGACCCGTTCGCCGTTGATGTGACGAAGCTAAACGTGGGGTACCTTGAGGATGCCGAGATGGAAGTAAGTGCAGTTGATAATAAATAAAACAAGGTCCAATTGCCTAAATCATAAAATTTACCCCTGTAGTTGCATTAATTACCTAAAATATTCTCAGCTGTTTGAAAACAACAAGAAAAAAAGAACTTGAGGTTTGATTGTGTAATTCATTGTAACCATAGCGGTAGATTTAGAATTGGAATCTTTTAGGGTGTGTGTGTATATCAAAAAACTCGATCCATACGCAAAATTTAACTAAACTTTAACCCAACTCCACTATCCTCAATATTATCAATATAATTAAATAAGACCGGCCAATCATTCTTCCACATCACATCAACTTTAATTTACTATTCACCCATTTACATAATAATTTTAAGTAACTGTCACTTCATATCATCTATCTCCTACTTTTACATAAAATCAACTTTAATTATTTTTTTTAAGTATTATTTTAATATAAAATCAAAATCCCACCAACTAACCATACAACTGTTTTCAAAATTAACTCTGATTAACAAAAAAAAAAAAAAACTCATTTTGAGCGGATATATTTGTATACAAACACGCCCTTAATATTTCATCCTCAAGTAGACACGACTGACTCGTAAATAATGCCAACAGGTGGTTGAAAAGCTTCGTTCAAAAGGCGTGAATATGATCCCGTTTAAGCTTAATTACACTGTTGAGTCTGCTCAAGGAATTCTCAACTTCACCATGGATGTTGACATGTTGGCCCACTTTGACCAGTGGCAGCGATTGGGCCTGGATGACGATTACGAAGCCCAAGACCAGTGGCCTCTTGAACTCCGGCGGGCCCGTGTTGTGCCTGCTGTAGATTATATCCAAGTATGTACTACACTTGAAACTATTTCCTTCCCGCGTGATCCTTTTTTCTTAAAAATCCGAGCTATAAAAAAACAATGGTGTTAAATTTTCTTTAGGCGCAAAGAGCTAGAGGGAAGCTAATACGAGAAGTAAGAGAAAGTTTCAAAGTGGATGCCTTTGTAGGGAATGCGACTGACTGGGAACTTGTTTGCGTGGGCAATCTCGTGGGCATGCCCGTAGTTGTTTTGCCGACTGGGTTTAAGCAAATAACTGATGCCCCTTCAAATCAAACTCGAAGGAAAACTACAGTCCCAGCAGGTCTTTACGCACTGCCAGGTCACGATCACATCGTAAGTTTTTTCATTTTGGAAGAGTAATAAAAAAAAATGGAATAAAAGATGAAGATGATTTTAGTTTGAATATGAAATTTATAATCCAGGCTTTGGCATTGGCTATGGCGTACCAGTCTGTGACTGACCATCACAAGCAGCGGCCGCCTATTGATGATTTGGGACCCGGAGATTCGATACCAAATCCACCAACAAGAGCAATACCACCCAGACAACTGCGATAGGGTTGTTATTGCCAGTCTAGTTCTTTGGTGTTGTATTTGTTCTGTTTTTTGTTTGAAAATTTAATAACCGGTAATAATTTCACTTTCTTCCTCTTTTTTCTGTTGCTTTTGGTTGCACGTGGTTAAAACTGAAATTTGCCCGTACAGGAAATTCATTTTGCCACATCACATAAATGAAATGTTCAGGTAAATGGTAAAGCATAGTTTGTTTGATACTAGTAAAGTATACGTGCCACATGGTTATAACTTTTGTTGTCGATTAATTTTTAGTAAGAAAAAATCGATTGACTTGGTGAACAAATGAAATAAAACGTTCAATAACTGAATATTTGTTGTAAATTAAAATATATTATAACGAGGTCTTTATAGAAGAGAATGAATTTACATATTACTGCCCTAAAGTAAAATTGATGAAAAAAAGGTCTCCAATTGTTGGCTTATTTTTTGTTCCCATCATTTATATATTTTTGTTGGTTTATTTTTGTTAGTAGTAGTGTTTGTTATTTTTGTTGTGGGGTATTTTGTCTACTACGCTTGTGTGATACCTAACAAGTGGTATCAGACTCGAAGGTTCGCCCTAAGTTCGGTGAGGCGATTAGTGCATTTGAGTTCGAGATGATTAAATAGATTAAGAGAGCATCATCCTCCACACTCGTTACGACAAGGATAATGATGCCTAACGTCAGACTCCTGGTGGCGATCTTCAACGACACTGGTCATTTTGGCATGTGGCAAGGTGAACTGTTGGATTGTGTCTTTTAGCAAGGCGTCGAGTTATTTAAGAAGGCAAGTCAGATGATGCTGACGACAAGGACTAGAAAGAATCAGCCCGTTGAAAAATCTTGGTATCAGAGCCATGAATAAAAGAAAAATTATGTTGAATAATATATATTTTGATCAATGCATTATGATTTCCTCTATCCAATACGAAATTAAGATTCAGAATGGGGAATATCAGTATTATAGTGATACCATCTTAAGGTGGAGATATGACCGGGCCCGAATTTTAACCAGGCCGATTCAAGGTCAGCCATTTCGAAGATATGACCCGTCGACAGTTTCATTTTCTTTTTAGGATGGGTCAGGGATCTGGGTCGGGCCCAGCCCAACCCGTATTTAAGTAAGAGCTGGTTCATGATTCTTGTATTCGAGTCCGGAGACCCGCCGGGCCGGGCCTGGAATTTGACCATGTCTACACGGGTTTGGGGGGCTGTTGTGACTTACTTACAGGCTTACAGCAGCCCCTGTTGTTAAATATAAGCCATTAGATTCCTTTACAATAAAAAATAACTCAAGGGCTATAAACATATGACAAATAAATTGGAAACCCATGGAAAAGATAGTGAATACTTACATACAATTCTATAGAAAAATCACCATTTAACACAAAATCTTTGGCAGGCGTAACAAATTTAATGGCCAGCAATAAGAAAAAAAAAAAAAATTTAAAACAATCAATATTAAAAAATACAGCAGTTTTTTTTTACTGGAAGTCTAACAATATTCGACAATTAAGAAAAACAAGTACATAAGAGTAGTACATCAAATGATAACTCTTTTTCTTTTTTTTTGTTTTTTATGGAAGTAAACAAGGAGTTGTTAACTTTTTTCACTTGATCAGAGTTACTTGAATCACAATTCAGTGTATCATGAACCTTCTGCTTCAATGCCTGCAGTTTGGCATGATATGGACTAAAAAATATTGAAACCGCCAGAGATAGTTCCCCTGTAAGTATAATCATTTATCAAGTATGGCTCAGTGTGATAAATTCAAGTGGGGAATTTTATGAAACCTTGTTTTGCCCTTTGATTTTTTTCCTTGAGGGTATTCAAAGAGAAGGGTTTTATATGAAGAGGAAAGAGTTTAACAATACTGATTTGAACTTGCAATATTCCATTCTTGTTTAACCAGACTAATTCACCATGAGTATGAATTAATTTCATTCTTATTTAGCATATACCTTATTTAGCATAAATGCATGCATTCTTGTTATCTCTTTGGGGAGGTACAAACACAAGGGCTAGGATTGGAAAATCAAATACATTATTATTAATACACAATAAACCAAAGCCACCACACGCCACACGCGTCTTATTGAACAAACAATTTAGGTCCAGTTATCTTAGTTGGCCCTCGACGAGTCGTATAAGGCTCGTCATGTTAATGTAAGACAAGCCTCCTTCCTCCATCGCTCGTCTCGCTTTTTTCCCGACGCCTCCAGGCCCAACCCGAGCTCCACGAGCTGGAGGCAGCCAGGCTCCCGAGGGAGGCCTAGACAATCGACCCGTAACAGTAAGCCGATTGCCTGCAAACCCATCAGAAAACATCAGCGCAAAGTGGAACGTCGCCTGAGTGGATGGCTATGATTATGGAAATGAAGCGCGTGTTTAAGTGAGAAACGCGGGATCTGAGGCGAACGCTTTTTTTCCAGTTGGGTTTCTTGATCAGGGCCGAGACTGTGAGCACGAAGATTAAGATAAATTTGGTGATGGTATAATTTGGTGTTATTGCTCCTCTTTTTTTCTCTTGCAGGTATCAATTTGTCATTTAATTATAGCCCTTGATCTATTTTTTATTGTACAGGAATCTATGACTTATATTTAACAGCAGGGGCTGCTGTAAGCTACACCTCATCCCATCAAATTCTCCAAAAAAGAAAAAGAAGAAAAAAAGAAAAACTGAACTAAAGTCTATTAGTCTAGTATCTAGAACAACAATACACCAAAAAAGTTGCTGCCTTTGTATCTGAATCACACTGCTCCATGGCTCCGAAGAAAAAAAACAAAAAAAAAAACAAC
>BKCP01008292.1:1791866-1804182 GCA_008636005.1 Striga asiatica | reverse complement strand
TTAAATCAAAATAGCTATAGACAAAACTAAATCCCTCCCCAGCAACTCTCAAGCACGACTCCTTACACCGAGAAGCACCAACAACCCAAGACGACTACACGAAGAGCAAAGCCAAGATGAGAGACTCAAATTCGGCACTCCAAACTCCATAAAGTTATGGCTACTCAGATCCGAGCCAACAAGTTGATTCAACTCTTCAACCCCAGCAACCAAACAGCTGACGGTGACCGAACCAGAGGACTGCCAACACCACCCCGTCAACTGTGAGACCCAACCACCGACTGCCTGGAGAAATAAGAGCTCCAACTCCTCTGCAATCAGACCCAAAAGCGGTAGTTGAAAATCGCAGACACAGACGACACCAACGCTAACACCACCACCTCCTTGGCCGGCGTAGGTGCCTGAGACGGCGCCAACCTGCCCGTCCTCGCCGACAACGGCCACATCCGCAACACGAGGCGCAACAACGACCAAAACTCGCCGCAACGAGGCGACATTGAAAAAATGAATCTGGTTTTTTCTTGTGCGAGAGGAACCAATAGAGAGAGAAATTGTAGTTGTAATCTAGATTTGGTCCAGTTGAACTATGAACATACGGCTCTCTTCTAAAACATAGTTAAACCGACTCCAATGAAACACATCAATGAAAACGTGTTAGATTATTGTGGACAAACAGCGATTTGTAATGAGCTTAAAAACCGTCATCAAGTAATCAAATCACGAGCGACTGCTCTTTGATTTCGGTCGGCTGTATTTTGCCGCTTCGAATTCCAAATATTTATGCGTGTTGCTTTGCTCCCAAGTAAAAATCGCCCAACAAAATCTCATTACCGCACACCACAAGCAAAATACTCAACAAATCTTTCCTCTCGATTCACTACTGCTTCAATTCTGCGTTTCGTCTTCCAATTTTCCTTTTGTTCTGCTGCTACTGTTTGCCGGTGAAGACAAACGAGATGGCCGTCAAAGTAGGCGAGAAGGCCGACAACGATTACGGGGATGGAATTTCGTGGACCAGGGGTCAGGTTATAGGAAAAGGAAGCTTCGCTCACGTTTACAAGGCCAAAAATCTCCGACCGCGATACAGCTGTTTCCCACCGGAGATGGCCATGAAATCCGCCGACGCTTCTTATTCGAGCACGCTCCAGAAAGAGAAGGAGGTCTTGACCGACCTGAGCGCCAGCCCCTACGTCATCCAGTGTTTTGCAGACGAGACGACCGTGGGCGATAACGGCTTGTTAGCGTATAATCTGCTACTGGAGTACGCCTCCGGCGGAACCCTAGCCGACAGAATCGACAGATCGGGCGGCGACGGGTTGCCGGAACTCGAAGTGAAGATGCTTACGCGGTCTATTCTCAGAGGGTTGAACCACGTCCACGAGTCTGGATACATTCATTGTGATATAAAGCCCGATAACATTCTACTCGTGCCAAAATCAAGAAAATTCATGGCGAAAATCGGGAATTTCGGCCTAGAAAAGAGGGGAAAATAACACTCACGGAAGAGGAAACGAGCTGGGCCCGACTGCTGGAGGGGCACGCCGATGTATTTGTCTTCCGAGGCCGTGGCGGACTTCGACCAAGAGGCGCCGTCCGACGTTTTGGGTTGTCGGGTGCATTGTGCTTGAGATGCTGACCGGGAGGCCGCCGTGGGGTGGAAAGAAAAAGGAAATTCTGAAAAGATTAGGGGCAGGACAGGAAATTCCTGAAATTCCTGAGGGGTTATCGAGGGAAGCTAGTGATTTTCTCGAGACTTGTCTGGTGAGGAAGCCAATGTTCAGGTTCACTTGTGGAATGCTATTGAATCACACGTTTTTCGAGGGTTGGGGTGACGATTTTGATGATGATGATGAGGTTGAGGAATTAGAGGAATCCAAGAAGGGTTCGTTTTGTTCGTCATCGTCGTCCGCTGGGGAATTAGAGGAATCTGAGGAGGGTACGTGTCATTCATTGCCGGCTGGAGAAAGTAAAACAGAAGAGGCGGCCAGTCGAGATTTTGACAGATCAGAGGAGGTTGAGTCCAAAGAGATACCTTTGCAACCTGCATATGAAAGTAAACATCGTCCAGTTGGTGGTCCCATCATCCCTGCAGGGGTCTAAAAGAGAAGTATATTATGAGGCTGCAAATTGTCTGGTTTTGGCAGCCTATTGAAAGAATACTGTTGATTTCACTAACTTGTGAGAATTATGTTGTAGTTGCAAGGGGAGAACTGAATATTTTTTTCCCCCATAGATTGATTCTTCAGATTATTGAATTTGTGAAAAGTTGTTATTGCCCTTTTTCTTAAGAAATTGTTTGGTTGCATAACCGCAATATTTGTTCAAATTATTTAGATAATAAAAAACGTTAGATGCCAATTAAATTGCACCCATTTTCCCGTGAGTATCAAAGTGAGACACAGCCACCACCTATTACTCCGCACACACAACACACAGACATGGCGGGTCAGAGACGATCCCTTTTCTCTATCCCCTCTGGTATTCTCAGCTCCAATCGGACGTCGCTCGACAGGCTCCAATCTCCCAAGTATCGCCAACAAATTTCATTTTTCTAGGTTTGTTATTTTATCAGTTGATTTTTAGGTAATTTCTTTACTTGGTATAATTTTGCTTTATCTTACTTGCACTTTATCGATTGATTTATATATATACATTGGTTCCTTACTTGCATTGTATCGATTGATTTATATATATACTTTGGTTCCTTCCTCAGTTTCAGCTCGTCAAGTGCAATTGGCCAATCCCTAAGTATCGATCTCTCCAATGAAGAAAGCAAAAGGCGATTGTTTAACAGGCAGGCTTATTGATCGTTGTATCTTGTTGCCTGTGTAATTTGCTCCAGATTCTTTTGTGATTGTGGGTGTGGAGTAATGTATTGTGTGTTTTGGATTTACAGGCTTCTGTATAGAGGTAAAATGTGAAGGTACCTTGAGCTGGACCTGATTTTGGGAAATTGATGGAGGATAACATTCGGTCCCTGGATTAAAATGGGATCAAATATCTTGTTCATGTCCTTGACTTGGTATGCACTCTTATTTATTTATTTTCAATCTTCTACTAGGTATGATTGTCAGGAAAGAGATGCTACCAGGGAATTAATTAGTCTGCTTTCTTTGATTCCATTTGCATATATATTGAACTGGTATTTTCTTTCTGGTGGAACTTTCCGTATGAAATCCAATAAGAAAAGATGCCCATCTTCTCTTTTATGATCATGTATTTTTTATCTCATAATGTGTATTTATGGTTATGATTGGATCTCTCACTGTTGATATAATTAGGGTAGGTGATAAAGCCAAACCCAGGTGACTGGTTTCTGCACTCTGGATGATCATTTAAAAACTTCAAACAAGAATTTGAGCCTTTTTATCATTTGGGTTTGGAGTCTAATTGAACGGCAGTTCATTTTTTGTGAGATACCTAGGATGATTTAGTTGTTATTGCTGGTATTTGCCTTATGTTGTGGGTTCATCAATTTAACCTCTGCGGAGTTTGCATATATTTTGTGATAAAGGATTAAATATTAGAATGCAGTTTCACAGATTCATGTCAGCATCCTATGAGTTATGATGAGCAATTTGCCACCGACAAGCGACAACCAGTTGAGGTTATTACATGAATAGGAAAAACTGGCATGCCTTGCGTACTAATGCGCAAATAAATCATTTCCTCGTTTAACTTTTTCAAAAGGGTCTAGGGCTACCATTGGGGAGAAAATTACCATTTCAGGAAATAGCATAATTAACAAAAGGAGAAAAGAATCGTATAATGAAGGTTTGAGCAGTTCTCCACATTGCTTCCTTTGCATCCATGTAAAAGCTCTTGACATCTCAAATTTTTTACCATTGAGAGCCCAAGTGCTCCCCAGTGACTCGCATTTAGTAATTGGTTCCTTGCTGTCTAAATCTCTCGTATAGTAGTATGATGATTGCTTGGTCTTTGTACCAGTAAAAACCTCTGGGCGAATATTAGTCTTGTGAAGATTTTTGCAAACTCCTGCTTTCTAGTTTCATGTTTCTAAGATATCACATTCTTACTGAATGCAGGAAAATGTTCCAGATCTATGGGAATGGCTGATTGGTGAAGAACTACCCCCGGAGCCAGTGAGCGTTCCAAGAAATAGAAAATGATGTTATTATAATTACATTTATGTTTGTTCATTGTTTGTGAAGATTTGTAGACATTACATATATATTATATATATATAGGTTTTGTAGTTATGGACCAAGAATCCATTAAAGTCATTAATCATTTATATAGGCTCAAGTGATAAGATTGATTTTATGGGTTGTATTTTATTGACATGAGACAAGCAACTCACTATCATCTTTTGACCACTTCCCATTTTTATTCCTAAAAAATTCGTCACTATTAAGATCTCAACAAATACAAAGGCAAAAAATCTAACATAGATTAATTCACGCTAACCAGAAAACCCACCCACCCCAACAATGGCGGCAAAAACAACAATTCCCCCAAAACCCTCCATTTCCCTATCCCTCACACTCTTCCTTCACTCTACCCATCTCTTCGCCCCTCTCCTGGGGTCGCCCGACCCGGTGCCCGCTCCGTGGCCCCACCAATTCCACTCGATCCTCTTCATGAACAAAACCACCGAGGGCACCCTGCTACTGATCGACCTCTGGTACGACTACCCCAACGGCCGTAACTTCAATATAATCCAGTACCAGTTGGGCAAGAAGCTGTACAACCTCGAATGGAACAACGGGACCTCCTATTTGTACACGCTGGACGACAACAAAGAGTGCCAGACCAAGCATGTCCCGGTTGGAATCTTGCGGCCCGATTGGCTCGACGGGGCGAATTATCTGGGTCGGGTTTATAAAGATGGGTTTTTGTGCAACGTGTGGGAGAAGGTCGACTTCATTTGGTATTATGAGGATGTTGCCACCAAGAGACCCGTTTACTGGGCTTTCTACACCGGTATATGCATCGGTTCTGTTTCTGTTTTGATTTGAACAACTGAATCTGGGTTTCTTTTGGTTGTGTTGATTATGAGATCATTTTCCATTTTTTGATCGATTTTCTTACTGGGACCAATTAATTCTGTTAGCAGCCAATTGATTTCTGCAATTATTGCAATAGTAGGATGAAGAGTAGAGTAACTTTAGCAACAGCTGGTGTGTGTTTTTCTTTAACTTCTTTGCTTGTTGGTTAAATTGACTTCGAATGAGTTTTATTAAGGACATTAATTGAATCCGAGCGCTCAGCTTGATATATTGTAGAACAAAAGAGTGGTTTCCACTTCAGCTATTTGAGAAGGCACTATGCATTGATCTAGAACTGAACTACAACAAGCATTTGCTTGCTGATTTCGATTTGAGTACTGGGTGGTTTAATTGCAAGGATTTTATTGTTGTTGAGATGTCGAATGCTTTTGTTTCTCAGTGTTGCATTTTGACACCAATGGTGTGATTATTTATTTTTTTTTATTTTTATTTTTTTATTTTTGGTTTGGTTTGCAGGGATGGTAGCACATGTGATGACATTTGAGGTTGGGAAAGTGCTTGATGACCCCAATTGGCAAGCTCCTGTCTACTGTTTTGAGGAGGCTGCAGAGAAAAAGAACATTGCGATTCTTGATTCGGCATCTGGTTTCTCAATGAGAGATGTCCAAAGTACTGTTAATCCTATGGTGATTTAGCATGGCAGCTTGTGCTTTATAAATGAAATCCATCTTTCAGCTATGTTTTTGTACTTGACTTCTGTTGCAAGAGCCTTGTGTTGTTGATGTCATGTGCTATTTTATTTTTTCCAAATCCATGTAAGAGTCCATTTTGCTGTAAATTTCATCGTTTTGGAATAAACTGTACAAAAATAAAATGGTTGTGTATGTTTTGAAATTCATGGCCCGAGTTTTTCACTTTTTTGTGTCAAGAACTATAAGGCTTACAAGCAAAATTAATGAAGTAGGCAGTTCTATGGCTAAATTTTGATACGGGCAATGCAGCTGTTGTCATTAATTTATTTGTGAGATAATGCAACTTACATGACACTTATAAGTATTTGAAAATAATAACAAATGCTAGTACAATATCAGTGTATTGCACGGGTGTTAAATTAGAAAGCTTTTGTAAAAAATATTAAATTTTTTGTTGTTTTTAAAAATTAAAATAATTAAATTTTATATAAAACATTAAATTTTATATGAAACATTACTTTGGGTTTTAATTAAATTGTCAAATTATATTTTTTTTAATCATAATAATTAAACACTCGTACATTAAATGAAAATGTCAACTCGTATTGAACTTTTTTACTTATATCATATAAAAATATCGACATTATTTACTATTGCATAAGTACAAAAATATATATCTTAAATAAATAAAAATAATATGTGATATGTATGTGCATAAGTGTAAAATATGTTTATTTAATATTAAGCAAAATAAATTAATTTTTTTACTTAATTAGATGTCTAATACATCAAGTGTCGTATCAAGGGGCGAACGCAGACTTTAAGGTCAACATGATCCTTATTTATAATATTTGTTTTTTATAATATAATTTATAGTTTTATTTGATAAATAAATTTAAATTTTATTTATAAGGATATATATTACTGTTTTATATTATATATATATATAATATAGGTGTCAAATCGAAAATTGTTAAAAGATAGTTAATTTGATATATCATATATGAAATATAAAATACAAACAAAAAAGTTATAAAATCTTAAAATAAGAAGAAGAAACATTTATAAAAACCAATGAATAAATTATATAAGAAATTTTTGATTGGTATAAGATTCTTAATCCGTGTAATTTTTGTGGTTCAATATTGATAGTTTCACACCAATTTATTAAGCAAAAAATCCTATTTACACGTCATATAAGATAAGAATAAGAATTATATTTATTTTGGAGTTCGAGGGGATCGGATTAAACAAATATAATTGTATTAATTTTTATCCGAACCAAAAGCCGAAACATGTAATGTTGCCAAGTAAACTTCCGAAGCGTGCGAGCCAGCCATTTAGGCTCAGCATGTTTTGAAATTATATTAAGGGTGGATTTTGCTATAAATCCTTTACTTCACGTTATGCAAAACTAGTGTGTACCCCGTGCGATGCACGAGAACAATATTAAATTAACAATATTATAAATAGACCTCGAGTTTGAGTCACTCAATGGCGGAAGTGGAAACTACTATTGATCCTATTTAAAAAGAGGAAGAAAAAATAATAATTATAAATTAAAGAGGAGGATAAACAATACTTAATAATTATAAATTAAAGATTCGGTAAAATTATTATGTATAAGAGAATATAAAAAAATTTGATTACATACCATTTTAAAATTATTATTATACTTTTTTGTATGATTAGCTTATAATATTTGTAAAAATATTAGTAATTAGACTGATGAAAATTAGCTTCTTAAAGTAGATATTAAAATATTTGTAAAAATATTAGTAATTAGACCGATGAAAATTAGCTTATTAAAGTAGATAATGGATTTCTAGTAGTAATTATGAATTGGTTTCTATTTTATTTTATTTTTTCTTTTTAACGGATTTCTAGTAGTAATTATGAATTGGTTTCTATTTTATTTTATTTTTTCAAATCTGTATAGATAAGGGATGAGATTTTTTAAAGACGTGAGACGTATGCAATGGGATTTTGTAACAGAAGAGATAAACTCGTGTAGATTTATACTAAAAATAGGAAAAAGAAAACAAATATTTATTGTTAAACAACGATTTTGATAAACTAAAAATCAGGAAAAAGAGAAACAAATTTTTACACAATTAATGAGCTAATTTATTTGCCTATTCAGATTTGTCCAACAATAACTATATATAGGATATATTTAATGATTTTGGCGGGAAAATGTTTCTAAATTTGTAAAAAGGTTATTCTTTTTATATAATGATAGATTATCTAAAGTTCCCTAGACTTAATTTTGAAAAAATGGTATGATTAGTTGGTAGTGGGATTTTGATTTAAATAATATTAAAAATAAAATAATTAAAGTTGATTTAATGTAAAATTATGAGAGAGATTGTCTGTGATGTTTAGTTAAAATTATGTGAGTGAGTGAATATAAATCAAAGTAACGTGATGTGTAAGAATTATTGGATGTTTAGTTAAAATTATGTGAGTGAGTGAATATAAATTAAAGTTAATGTGATGTGTAAGAATTATTGGTGTATTGATAATATTGAGAATAGTTGAGTTGGGTTAAAGTTGAGTTAAATTTTGAGTATGAATTGATATCATTTTTATTGGTATTATATTTAATTTTGAAAGTTAAGCTATGTATAAATATTTATATGGTAAATATTTACTATAAGATACAATATTATTAACACTTTGATGTACAAAATTTATATGTAAAACATTTATTTCTATTGCTATTATGCATATTTATATGATAAAAATACTATACGTATAATTTTAAAATATAAAATTAATTATTCAGTTTAACAATTGATCTAGTACCCGATGGTTGAACCGCTGACCCAGAGGTTTGACTGGTCAATTTTTGAGGCGGGTATAAAAACCTAGTAAGAATTTTGAGGGGATGCTTGTTTATAAAAAAATTTACTCACATTTAATTCATACTCAAAATACAACTCAACTTTAAACCCAACTCCACTACTTTTAATATTATTCATATAATTAAATAATATCAATTAATTATTTTTACACATCACATTAACTTTAATTCACTATTCATTCACTCGCATAATTGTAACTAACTATCACTTTATATCATCTCTCTCTTATTTTTACATCAAATCAATTTTAATTATTTTATTTTTAATATTATTTTATCATAAACTCAAAATTCCACTAACAACTAACAATACTATATTTTTTAAAGTTAACCATAATTAATCCAAAAAAATTCCACTAACAACTAACAATACTATATTTTTTAAAGTTAACCATAATTAATCCAAAAAACTCGTATTGAGCGGATTAATTTG
Source organism: Striga asiatica (assembly GCA_008636005.1). NCBI lineage: Eukaryota > Viridiplantae > Streptophyta > Magnoliopsida > Lamiales > Orobanchaceae > Striga > Striga asiatica. Next base: position 1,795,221 of record BKCP01008292.1, on the reverse strand, counting down.
TAAACGGAATTTTCAGATCAGTTTTGGACTGGACATAAATTTGAGCCTTGGGCCTCAAAGTTACCCAATTAGCTCTGCAAGCAAATATTTTTTCTTTACTCATAAAAAAGCAAATGAAGATAAAAATAAAGAAAAAGAAAAAAAAATCGAAACCGATTTTAAGCTTTCTCCTCAAACATTGATGATGGGTGTACAGAGTGAGGATTGAGCAGAGCAGCAGCCATGTGCAACGGCTCGGTTTCGAGTTCGGACTCGGATTCGGGCTCAAACGGGTGGGCAAAGGCCCGTGGTATTGTACTGAAAACCTTGGTCGTAGTCGGCGGCGCGTTGCTGCTTAAGCGTCTCACCAAGTCCACCACTCGCTGGGACCACACGCGCATCGTTTCAGACTCACTCGCCGGCGAGAAGGTAGCTTTTTGTGTGTGTGTGTGTGTGTGTGTGTAATTTCACCGAGTTGGCTGTTTATTGAGTGTGCTTTTCCGGTTTCCGTCACTGACAGTTTGAATTCTGAATTGGTAGTTTTCGAGGGAGCAAGCAGCGAAGGACCCGGACAATTATTTCAATTTGAGGTACAATTTTGTTATTCATTGAGTTTCTTTCATGGAAATTACACCAAGTGGTTTTTGGGAGAATTTATAATGCAGTGAGGTTGATTGCAGAATAGCTTCTGTAGCTTTCTCTTAGTGAGACGATGATATCAGTGCGTGGTAATTGTATTAAATCTAAAAGCTTTGGTATGATATTCATCTTCGTTTCATTGCGTTAGAGGCTTATAGGCTTATATATAACTTACGGATTTAAAATCATAAAGAACCTGTCCATGATCCTTGTTTTCAATCACTTTTAATTTTTTATTTTTGTTTGATTGTGATTCCTCTTACTATTTTCGGCTGAAATCAACAAGGAGTTCGTAATATTTTTTTCCACTCTCTGAAATGGGCAATTGATTGCTGTTGCCTATGTTTGAGAAAATGTTTCAGTTATTCTTCTGTTTTGTTGGTTATGTAATATCATTGCATTATCTGCATTTTCAGATGGCTTTCATGCCCAGCAGCAGAAATGGTGGATGGTTCAAGGGTTTTGTACTTCGAACAGGTACAATTTAGACTATTTAGTGAAATCGTCTTCAATATGTGTACAATGTTGCATAATGTTTCCCAACTTTAAGGATTCCTCAGTGGAGTTTTTTGTGGACAGGCATTCTGGAGAACTCCTCGCAAACCATTTAGGCAGGTATTCAAGAGTTTAAACCCTAATCAGTTTTGATGCCCATTCTATAGTAGCAATTTATTTAATGATGCAGTAGTACATCTCTATTATTCATTCTCATCGTAATATGATGTTTGACCGTAAACAAGCAATTATACTATCAAACGCTTGTGTTTCTTTTGTCTGCTCCTTCACATTGGGCTGTGTTAACATTTCCATTACAAGAATGTGAAGTTTCTCAATAACTCACTGCCAACATTCCTGCTTGTTACTAATTTTAACAGCCCTCTTGTTGCAGAGATTTTTCATGGTAAAGCCTTGTTCGAAGGACATGAAATGTGATGTTGAGGTTAGTTCAAAGTCTTGTTTTGCTTATATAACTTCCTTTTTTTTAACTGTATATATAACTTCCTCTACTTATTATTGGTTAAAGATGTCAATATACTTTGGTTAAAAGATTATTATTGTTACCGTATGATTAGCCATTATCTCTACTGAAGTTAATGATAAATCCCTGGCTCATTTGACAGCTTAGTACCTATGCAATCCGTGATTCGGAGGAATACAAGAACTTCTGCGATCGGTCAAAGGACCAAAGGCCACAGCCTGAAGAAGTAATTGGGGTAAGTTTTATTGAGAATACACGTTGACAGTGAAACTGAATAATCTTATGCCCAGACCTTTTTCTTCTCTTTTCTGTTTTTGTATGTGTGTGTGTAAAGACCTCGTTGCTACCTTGCAGACCCCATTATTCAGAATCAGGCTTATTGTTATTTATGATCCTTTCTGTCCCATTTTTTACTAGTTTTTTAGTATCTCATCATTATCAGGCGTCATTATATATTTTATAAGGATATTGCAAGCTGAAATAGCAATGGATCAGATTATGAGAAGGAGAAGAATGGGTTCCTATGATGAAAGGACATTCTATATTCCAAGTTGCAACATTATAACAAAACATTCCTTACAAATTCTTGTAAATAGTTTTGCTATGCACCATGGTTATAGCTCTCTGGAATTTGCAGCGCGTTTTCCCTTGGGAAGCAGGCACTTCACTCTGAACCAAGGGTTAAAATTAAAACTGAAGTCTGACAAAGTTTAAAAAAGACATAGGTAAGTTAGAACAAGTTTGAAACAAGACTAAATTCTAAGGGTATGATTTGATATGAAAATGTAATAATGGAAGTCGATATGCTGGTTTTTCTTAGTATTAGTGATTTTATGTGATAATAAGTGATGGCACAGTAAGAAAGAGAGGATTTAGTATGTCTCATATAAAACTGCCATATTGATTAGCTGATATATATATATATATATATATATATATATATATATTTATATATATATATTTTATTTGGTGAATTGAATTGGATTCTATGGATGGTTTAAACACGGAAAATAAATGAAACTGCTTGTCACAAGCGAAATTCTACAGAGATTTCTCACAATCAAACAGTCAATGGCGCAAGGATTCTTTCTAGTTCTTACAATAATGTGGAGGGCGACGTATGTGAAAATTGATCTTCTTCGTAAATTTTATTAGCCTAAGATTACTGAAAAACTGCAAATTTCTCAAATATTGGGACAGCTCACATTACCTATGATCAATAACCTTGGTTTCCAGCTCCAAGTATGTGAACGTAGGAGTATATGATTTGCTGTCCTTATACTTGTAAATTCATTTGGTTTTTGTATGTAAGAAAATATCTTCTCAACCTTTGCTTTGAGTGGGCTGTGTCTTTTTATTATTTAATATCAGCAAATCCCACAGGACATTGCAGAACATTTGACCACCATTTACCTCAAACGATGTGATCGAGGCAAACGTTGTTTATATGAAGGCTCAACTCCTCCAGATGGATTTCCTAATTCATGGGTATGTCTGGTTGATACTTTTGACCGCCTCCTATCAATATTTCCCTCCAATTTGTGCACAGTAAATGATTGTGTTCATTTTATGCTTACTGTATGTTCTCTACATATTGCAGAATGGGGCATCATTTTGTACATCGGAACTTACAGTTATGAAGAACAGCGAAATACACACGTGGGATAGAGGCTATGATGAGAATGGGAATCAAGTTAGTTTCAACCCAAAATGTTTCTTTCTTTCTTTCTTTCTTTTTTTTTTTTTTTTTTTTTTTTT
>BKCP01008292.1:1765066-1786629 GCA_008636005.1 Striga asiatica | reverse complement strand
CTAATTAGTAATTAGTGTCCTAGCTATATACTCTTCTACAAATAGCAACAAAAGAAACATCTTCCTTGTTTTTGCTCAACCAAAACTTTGTTCATTGATAATGATCATGGAAGAAGTAGGTGAAGACATCTTTTATTCTCCAGAAAAAACAGTGCAAGAGAAAGATGAAAAGAATAATTTTGAGGAAAAAAGAAGGGTTGACCTTCTGAGAGCCACTCTTGAGAAGAAAGACCCATCTTGCAAGGTACACATGCAATTGTCTTTATTACTCCTCAAAAACATTTTAGGGTTTTATTATTAGTGTTTCAGACAGTTCAAGTTGTATGATGATGGCTGATCTTATTTTCTAGAAAATTGATTAAGTGATGATACATTATTCTCTTCTGTTTGAATTGGATTGAAGTTGTGTATGGTCAACTTTTCACCAGCCATTTTTATTTTTCTTTTTTCGGTCTAATTAATATTTTTTTTTAACGTTTATGAGATCCTATTTTGGGGGAGATTTCAGATGGTTATTGATTGGGACCAAATTTCTAGAAATATTGTGTGTGGATGTATATTGTTTAAATATCTCACAATAAAACTGAATATTTTTATGCATATTGCAATGTATTCTCCCTGACTTATTTTTCCTCTCGTGTTTTTTACACACTAGTGCGTGGCCCGTGCGATGCACGGGAAAACAATATTTTGATTCTATTATAAATTGAATAAATAAATAACATTAATCATGATTTATCCATTATTTTTAAATTAAACCGGGTTGGACACAGTCTGACCGGATGGACCGAGAACCAGTTTATAACCAGTCTAGTGCGCTTGAATAAAATATTTGTTATCAAATCTTTCAACACCAGTCTGTTGGATTGGTAGGATCGATACGATTTTCTAAACAAATTTTGTTACATTAAAAATAATTTTAAATAAAATTATATATTTAAATAAAATAGAGATTTATAAATTTTTTATCAATTAATTTAAATATTTGAATTTATAAATTGTTTAGATATTTAAGTAACACTTTTTATTTAAATTAATTACAAAAAGTACTAAATATATATATATAAGTATTATGTATTAAAATTTGAACAACCACAAATGATTTAATAAATAACTTGATCGTTTCGATGACGGTCCGGTTCTGAAAACCTTATATTTACCGTACATTAATAAAAAAATATAATAAAATAATTATTTTGCTCACATAAATAATAATAAAATGATATACAAATATTCATTAATCATTAATCATGTTGTCATAAAAGTATTGTTAATATGATTATTTAAAGTTTGGACTACATCACATTCACGTAATAAAGTATTTTCAATATTAAAATTTATATTTATGTTCAATAATCTATTTGGTCTGGTCAAACTGATACATAACTGGGACCAACTAAGTTGTTTCAAAGTTTTTTGACTATTTTAAATATCACCTAAAAATAATTCAATCAACGTGGGCAGTACCCTAATTCAATCACCCGATTAATCAAAAGTAATTTCCTTATTTTCTTTAGATATAATATTTAATTTTATGAAATAAAAAAAATTTATGATTCATATGTCTACACCAAATAATAGTATATTAAGATTGTAAATTATATATCTAAAGATGAATTATTTATTTTTATTTTATGCATATTAATAAAAAATAAACATAGTAATTTTAAAAAAATCAAGATTAATTGATTAGTATGCAATTTAAAGAATATTTTTAGCGTTCAATATATATATATATATATATTAACATGATTGAATTTTTGGATTAGAATATATATATTTAAAATGATTTTATTATTAAAAGTCAAAAAGAAAAGATGTCATAAAGATTACAACTTTGAAAAGTTTTTAAACATTAATTTAACTTTGAAAAGTATGTAAACCTTAATTTAGGAACCATCCGACTTTAAATGATTTTATAATTTTTGAAAGCATCTAAAACCCATTAATTTAGGAACCATCCAATTTTTTGATAATGAATTAAAATTAAAATGTAAAATAAAGAAATTGCTGAAAATAGTATATAATAAATGTGGTTTGACTTTTCTTACTACTATTTATGGTAAATGTTAATTCTTATTATATATATATAAATTAGAAAATATTATGTTACTAAATATTTGAATGTCCTAAATATTCGTTATTGATTTCAGTGTGAAAATATTTGACTCCCAAATATAATTAATTAACTAGTATACAATTAATTCATGTTGATTTTTCAAAATGACATATAGAATGAAACAAAAAAGAAAAAAAAATCTAAATTGCTATTCACTAAATAGTAAATAGTAAAATATTGTTACATGTTGGTTTTCTTACCTCAAACCAATTGCTGTAGAATCATGCACGCGGTAGAAAACAGTCATCACACCAAAAAAAGGTTTTCATCACAATTTTATTGATTTATTTTTTTGTCGGTCAGTCTGGTTGTTATGTCTATCTAACTATCATATCATACTAATATTAATTGCTATATGTATATTTCTTTTTCTATTTTTAAATATGACCATTTTTAATAATTAAACAGACACGGTTGTGTTATTTGTGTTGGACTTGAAGATTGTTTACACGATGTATATTCAATTAGACACATGAAGCGCGCCTAATTAACTAATTTCTAACTTCAACAAAGACGTGTATGATTCCGTTAGATCTCTATTGATTTAAGAATAAATTACAAAACTTCTCCCAATAGTTCGCTTTCAACATTATTAAGCATACTATTATTACGAATTAACTGCGCTGGTACATCATACAAAATTAATAAATGATGTATTTTTAATTTTAGGGGTAGTTGAAATTGTGAGGTGTCTTGTGTGATATCTAGGAAGCACGATATGGTGACGTACCCGTGCCATCTCATATGTAATGCTCCATAAATAATTATCTATAGATTTTACAAGTTATATCTAAACACAAAATTATGTGATCTTGCCACAGAATTATGTGGCTTTATTTTTTCACCACTAAGTTATTATCTGATGATTGTAATTAAAATAATATATTTTTCATAATATATGCATGCTTAATCTTGTACAAAATGCAAATTTCCGCACCACTGTATTTTTAAAACTAGTACAGAGCTCGTGCGATGCACGGGGTGCACAATTTTAAGGCTATTTATCTAGACTTATAATTATATACATGAATACAGAAAAATGTACGGGATATGTATAGTACGTGACCCGTGCGTGGCACGGAATATATTTATTTGAGGAATACTATATTATAAGATGCAATATTCAATAAAAGTTTTATAATACGGAGGAAAATTATACAATAAGATAGTATTCGACAAACAAACAATCATATATCATTAAAGACCACCTTGTACACAACATTATGAGTTTGATTTTCTATACAATAATAATAAGATTTTTGTAAAAAGATAAGAAGGAATTTTCAATCTACACAAACTTTAAATATTAGATGTATTTACGTAAATCAATGACTATATAGACAACTAAACCCTTCAATTTAGGCTTGACATCTACTTTATTTATGGGGGACGTAAAATAAGGATTTAATTTTGACCGATTAAATCTTTATTCATAGGTTTGACATATAAAACTGATTTGATGGGATTTTCTTAATTAAACCGATGTTATGGGATAAAATAAATCTATACTTACCTTTGACTTTTCTAGCAAAGGTAAAAAAATCGGTTCTGACTTTTATCTCATAACAAATCCTTAATGTCAAGCCTATAAATACCAAAACAAATCTGTAATTAATATCATTCTATTTCCAGCAAACATTAATTACCTTTGATTTTTCTGCCTACTATTTCTAGTAAATAGGATGACTTTTTATATAAGTATAGATTTCATATAATGCAAAGACTGAGATCATAAAAAAGAATCCTAAAAACTGAAACAATATATTTGCATAATTTAAGGCCATTAAGAAATCGATCTCTAAACCAGATTTGATTTTCAGAATATATTTTTTCATTTCGAATTCCATACAAAATGGAATTCTTTCTAACCAATAGATGTCATAGCAAATATTAACTCTTAACTATTAGACTATTAGTACATACCGAGCAAATTGTGTACTGATTTTAGAAAGTTAAAATGATTCATGTTAGGTAATTTTACATTTTATGCATGTTGAACGGTGGGTTTTAAATATTGTTTCATAGAATGTAAATGTGTATTATATTATTTTTATGAGATGTTGAATTTGAAAATTAATAGAATTTTTCTTCATAGGAATTTTAAATGTAACAATATTCTTTGGTATACACTACTAATAAAATCTATATTTAAAGTTTATATTTTTTTTTCACGGAAAAAATTCCTTAATTTAAGGAATCATATATTTTCAATCAGTCCACATATATATATACATTCTTCACAATTTTAAATCTTAAATTTGATGATAATTGGTATCTATGAGTGCAAAATATGGTTTAAAAAATTAATTTTTTATTATTATTCCAGCCATACTTCTTTATACAACTTTTTGTGAAAATACAAAAGTAAATTCTTAATTTTAAATCAGCCGTACATTAAAGAGTACAAATTTGTTGAAATTACAAAAATAGTTTTTTACTTTTAAACAGACGTAAATTTAAATCAGTTATAAAAAAGTAATATTTGTTTACCATTTAAATATTAAATTAGCCGTAATTAATGTTGTTTGTTTTAGTTGCCACGATTTTCTCCAAACTAAATTAACAACTGCCATGATTTAAGGGTAACATTTAATGCTGCTCTATTTTTATGAGACATTAAATGTATTTGGCGTGAAAAACTTGCTAAAAGTGTTAAATGGTTAATCTTTTAATATAATGATAGATTTTTAAAAAATATCGCCTCTTTGTTTCAGAGTTTATTACTAGACTAAATTTAACTAGGGTTAGTTTCCACAATTATCCTTATTTTAAATTTGACCTACTTATATAGTCAATTTGATTTGGTTGGTAGATTGTCCCCAAAACTTTTATTTGTTGGGCCAGACACGTTCATCATGTTATTGAAATATACAAATTATTATATGACGTTGACTTGGTTAGTTGAGCAAACACCCCATATTTTATAAATAAAAGTATATATTTACAATTTCATATGTTTTATTTTAAAAGTATGATATTTAGTAAACACTCCATATTTTATAAATAAAAATATATATTTATAATTACATATGTCATATTTCTTTTTAAAGTATGATATTAGAAGCACAACATTTTTAGTAAGAATATGTATAATAACAACTATCATTTTAAAAATGGTTATTTTCAATTTAGAATCTTCAGTTTCATCACTATCTTTTTTCACTGGTCATAAAATCTCAATTTAAATTTTTTCTGCACTGTCCATCGAGTTTGTACGATTGTATCCCATATGATTACGGATATATAGGATCAATTAACATTTATATTTCATACGCATGGCGCGTATTTGAATCTTACATAAATTTAAAAACTGAAAATGAATTTTAGAGGGGTTTTGTTAATAAGAATATGTTAATAAAATCCGGTCACATAATAAATGCAAAGATTTCTTAAGTTTAAATGTCAAACATCTGATGGTTCAAAATCTCATATATCAATTTCTTGTGTTTCTATATGTTAATTTTTTGTGATGATGAGTAGTCTATACAAATTTAAACTTTTTAACTAAAATTTTTAAAATTATAAAATGCTTGGTTAACTTAAATTCTTAATATTTTAAAATTCAGTAACTTTTATTTTGTGATCAAGTTTTATGATTTATCAAATTAATTATCTTTTAGTAGTTTTTGGTTTGTCGTTCATATTATAAATACAAAACAAATTTACAATTTTTAGGAAATATTTAAACATCTAAACAAAAAATTATATATATATATTCCTTTTTTACAACTACTAGTTTAGTGAATCCTTGAGTTTGGCTACAAACCCCACTTCCAAACCAGTTAGCTCGTCATCTCAAACAAAACAACTAACTAAAAAGAAATGGAAAAAAAAATATTGGATGATATTTAAAAGAAAATAACGATCCAAACGAATTCGAGACTTTCAACACTGAAGATGTAAAAAGTTCGGGCTTAATTTGTCCTGACAGGAGCTAGACGATCCTGCACTGAGAAGGTTTCTTCGTGCACGTGACCTTCACGTGGAGAAAGCTTCGCAAATGGTGACGAAATACTTAGCCTGGAGGAGAACATTCGTTCCAAAAGGTTCGATTTCTGAATCAGAGGTACCAAATCAAATAGCACAAAACAAGATGTTCATGCAAGGCAAAGACAAACAAGGGCATCCCATAGCAGTTCTTTTTGGTTCCAGGCATTTTTCCAGCAAAGGAGGCTTAGAAGAATTCAAGCGTTTGTGTTTTATCGCACATCGAATGCTTTCTTCAATGCATTCAGAACATTTGTTTCTCACGGTTTTTTGGTTGGATTTTCAGGCTATGTGGTGTTTGTTCTGGATAAATTGTGCCGCAGGTACATATACTACTTTCCAACTATTAAGGAAGTATTGAAAGATTTTGAATAAAAATGTGCAAGGTTTATTTGCACTTAAAGCCATTATATTTTTCAAGTGATTTTAATCTCTTTCCCCTCTCCCTCTCTCTCAGCAACCTTGATGGACAGGAGAAGTTCACTATAATTGCGGATCTTCAAGGATATGGCTATTGCAATAGTGATGTTCGAGGAAGCGTAGCCGCCCTTAACATTTTACAGGTCCAAAAAAAATATTTATTAGTAAATAAAAATAAATCAAATGTAATGAGGATGGACTTTTGCTTCTTGATCACTAGCTAATGAATATTTCTTCCTCCAACCAAACACAGGATTACTACCCAGAGAGACTTGGGAAAGTGTACAACATTCACGTACCTTACGTCTTCATGACACTGTGGAAGATCATCTGTCCGTTTATCGACCAAAATACTAGGAAGAAGGTAAAATGGCAAAGAGAGAGATTTTTCGAATTAGTAGTGGTGGTCTTACTCTTATACCTTTGTTTGATTTTTGTTCGTTATTCGTACTAGATTGTATTTGTGGAGAACAAGAGATTGCGCGAGACTTTGCTGGAGGACATAGATGAGAGCCAGCTTCCAGAGATTTACGGAGGAAAAATGCCTCTAGTCCCTATACACATGGCTTAGTCGATCATGCATCTCAAGAGTGTATATTCAAATTCAGTTAACAAAACAAACCTTAGAAACACGGCTAAACCTGTTGCCATAGCATTCTGCAAACAAATCTCGCTTAGTGTGTGTATTATGTGTGTACTTTGGTCATCCTGTTGTTTAAATGCCAAAAAGAAATTAAATACCTTCAGCAGCTCTGAAGTCAAGTCAAATCCTACAATATATGCAAGTCAAACCTATAAAAATTTCAATTTCTTACATACACAAAATTATAAACAAGAGAGTACATAGATTACTAGGAAAAGACTAATTTGCATACGCAAAATCTAATTAAACAAACTCAAGATTTGTATCCAGACAAAAGAAATGTTCTTACACGAGTAGGAGAGAGTTGTCACTGTAATGCACGGGGTCCCAAGTCATGTAGCTGCCAAGGAGCAGGAAGTAAAGATCTAATTTTTAGATCTTTAAGATGAAATAGTCTGTGTTTAGAAAGAAATGAAGCCGGCATTTGATTCAATTGGAGAAAACTATTGGCTCCTTCAAAATCCCAATCGAGGCTGTCAATGGTTCTCTGTAACCATTGAAATTTCAATATTCATCAAAGAAGAGGGCCATGCCAGATCCCTTTATAATAAATTTGGATAAATTACAAGAAAACTACTCCATTGATATAGCTTAACGAGAAATTCTGATGATGTAGCCTAGGAAGCTTTAAGTTTAATTGACTTGACAAATATCTTGCTCTAGTCCTGAGGGAGTGATCTGTAAAGCAGAGCAGCAAAGATGAGGCGAGTATTTACAATCTCAGAAAGCTATAGCTCGTGGTTTTTTGTAATTCAACTGGACCTCAATGATATTTTTGTCTAATAATCTAGAAATTCTATGTACCAGTAGAAAGGCAATATCACAGCCCATGTAGATCAATCCTCACACATCTCAACCAACAATCAACTCTATAATTTTCCCCCTTTCCTCATCTACAATTGGGAGAAAAACTGTAGTTCCAAAAAGCATTCAGGTTTCAAAACCACAACTTCCCGTCAATAATTACCAATAATCACCACAAGAACAAGAGCCCTTCTCAAACCTATGAAAGCGAATCCTGTCCCTCATGTTTATCACCCTATGCAGAACTTTCGACACAATCTTGATCCAACTGTGACAATCAAGACAAGTTCGCAAATTTTTGGAAATCAATATTTCAGTTCCAGGACTAGATTTCAGGATCCCGCAAGCCACAGCCAACTTTTCACTGTGATAATTCAAGTTCTCCTCCTTTTCTTCTTCTGATATATCCATCAAAACCAAATCCTGTACAGAAACATAACCTTCCATTCTAGATCGACGAGTCAAAGCTTCCAATAGTGTATAAATTGATTCGGTTTCTGGGTGGGACCTATCACCTGCCCTAAAATGGTGAATCATACCATGCAGTTCAACCCAACTCTTTCCCTTAGCCTTATGAACTCCCTTCTTATTCATAGTTTGCCTCATATTTTCTGCATAATCCCATTTCTTTGTTGAGCAGTACATATTTGACATCAAAACATAATCCCCACTGCCTAAATGCTTTATTTTCCCGACAACTTCTTCACCCAACTTGGATTTTTTGTGAGTTCTACATGCACTAAGTAGTGTCCTCCATACAAAAACATCAGGCTCCATTGGCATCTCATTAATCATTGCATAAGCTTCTTCCAGAAGTCCGGCTCGTGCGAAAAGATCGACCATTGCCCCATAGTGCTCGATTTCCGGCCGAATCAAGTAACTTTTTTGCATTAGATTAAAATACCATTGACCCTGTTCTAGTAAGCCGCAGTGGCTACAAGCCTTTATGATTCCCATAAAGGTTACAGAATCAGGTGAAATATCTTTTTCCCTTTCCATGGCTGAGAAAACAGAAATTGCATCCACAGCAAGCCCATGAATTGCTAGTCCATTTATAATTGCATTCCATATGGATACATCCGTTTTCTGAGCATTGCTAAAGATGGATTTTGCTGTTTCAATTCTACCACATCTAGAGTACATGTCTATAAGTGCAGAAGAAAGTATATAATTTAACTCGATTTTTTTCTCGATCATCAAACTATGCACCCACTTTCCATGGCTAAGAGCTCCAAGCCTTGAGCACGCGTTTATGACTGAAGCAAATGTAAACCCATCTGGCTCAATATTTGTTTCTAACATTTGTTTAAACAACTCAATTGCTTCCACAAAGAATCCACTTTTGACATTACCCCCAATGATCAAGTTCCATGTGACGACATCTCGGATAGGTAGAGCAGAAAATACTTTCTCTGCCATATCTATTTCGCCAGTCTTCAAACAACTATCAATCAGCAAATTTGCAGAGATGCCAAAATTTGGACAACATACCTCGGCAAGTAGTTGTTGAGCAAGAATGGGTTTTTGGCAAGCCATGTACACCTTCAGTAACGTGGATAATAGCAATGGGTACATTCCATACCCATGTTTAATGATTCTACTGTGCACAGTATTTGCAGTTCTGAAATTGTGGGACAGCTTGCAAGATTCAAGAATGCTGAAAAGTGTTTGATCATCTGAGGATATCATCAACACAAGAAGAAATTCACAGCCGGAGCTTGGAAAAGCCACCAACCAAATGCATCATTCATGAAAGCATAGCTCAAATAATCATTAGATAACAAAAAGTTCCAAGACAATGAAATGAAATACAAAACGTACAAGAGAATCGACTTACATCTAATCCTAGTTCAATAGACGCGAACTAATGTTTGGCACACCATTTAACTTGCACCCTTTTTCTTACAATATCAGATTTCACAAAACTGAACCTATCTGATTATGCACCAAATTAACACAAAACAAGTTCGTCAATTACACAACTGGGAATTTGAAAAAGAACTAATAAAATTTGTGTCGAGTACGGCCCACTACCCAAGTATAAAGTACACATATTAGCAGCACACGAGCATGGCTATTTAGGACAATAATGGAAATTAGAAGAAAGAGGAAGCAAATATGACCTGTTACGGAAAGAGCTTGCGATGAAGCAAAAGTGCGCTCAGGTTTTGTGCAGAAAACTGCAGTTTGGCTCCGACGAAATGATGATCTCAGATAAAATAGTTCTCTTTTCAAAACTACCATGCTTTTCACAACCGTTGGCGGCCCGAGTGCCGGCGGCAGATGTCTGGCCGGTGAGTTGATGTCCGGGATGACCTTATCGGAAAGAAATTTCAGTAGCGAGAGAAGGCCTTGAGGAATACGATATTGGGCCTAATGTCCAATAAGAATTGGGTAGTGTAATTGTTATAATAAGCCCATTACTAAAAGAGAGAAACAGTTTGGGCTGGATAAAGTGGCATCCATGTGACCTCATATCTGCGATCTGATTCATAGCAAAGTTTTTGGACAATCCACGACACGTCATCACAATTTCTGACACCATACAAAACATGGTAAACTTAGAACAACACCCGTGTACTATGTCGAGCGATGATCATGTTTTCGGCCGAACTATTTAACAAATTGTTATTAACTCGTGAGATTGATATTGGAAAGAACAGCTACTGCTGACCTCGATTTTCAGCCGACCCGAATATTTGAGTTCTTTGGGTGACTTGAGTGTGGACATAAAGAAGACTTCATATCGAGATAATCAAGTGCATTAAAGAAGCCAACTGCCTAACTAAAAATCAAAAGTCAAAATCCCTTAAAAACAGAAAGCCAGATGTCCCTATTGTATGTCGCAGAGTTCGCCTTCTGACACGTGTGCAAAATATAGCCTGTGATGGCATGACTCAACACGCAATAGAATGACTCGTCTTTGACTTTTTATCGACCTATTTACTAGTTCGTCAAGTCATTTACCGCTTTTGGACTGATCTTCATAAAGTGAGGGGGGCCATGTAATCATTTGCCCATCAGTTCATTCGGGAATTGACAGACCATAGTATAGTGCCATAACATAAGAACAAACTTCCCAGCCAACTAAAACAAGCACGCTGGATATACTGCCATACTTATAAAATTGTTTTGCAAGTTCCTAATGAAACCAGTAAATTCCACGTATCCACAACATAAAATGAAAGACATGCAAACGTCTGTATATTCTCGAGCAGTCAAGACGAATGAGTGGGGTATCTCCATAGCACGTCGCCCCAGGTGCTCACTCCATCTGTAAACTCCTTCACCACAGATGCCACCTCATCAACACTAACACGAATCTGCTGCTTGCTGTCCCTCTCTCTCACAGTCACCGAGCTTTCTGAGTCAACAGTGATTGCTAACGGGACTCCCAGTTCATCCGTTCTTGCATATCTCTTCCCAATCGAGGTTCCTGCATCATTATAATAAAATATAACAAGTGAATTGTCCGTATTTTAGTAGAATTTGAAAGATTAATATTCTGACTTCTTGATGAAGTATCATAATCAAAACAGAGTGTACAACACCTCGAAATAATGAACTATGCGCCCTTCATGTCAATAATGATACATTCATATATACGGTTGCAGAATGTATTTTCTCTAAATAATCAAGCATCATTAATTTGGGCTTTTCTCATGGTTCGTTGCCAGTTTTTTAGTGTTGTTTTTTTTTAATATTTTGACTTGGGATATTTTCTTTTAGTGTTTTCTATTTTTCAAAAGTACACGCACCAGTAATGTCGATTTTGTACGTGATCCCAACGGCAGTTAGTGACCTGGCAATCCTTCTAGCAACTTCCTCAAATTGCTCATTCTGAACCAGAGGAAAAACAGTGCATTTGATGGGGGCTACAAGAGGCGGGAAGCCAAAGACATTGAGCTGTTCATCTCCATCTCTGCTAGGCCTCGTGTAAAACGAGTGCTCATAGAGGCAATATATGATCCTCCCAATACCGAACGATGGCTCGATAACCGATGGAGTGAAAACCCTCTGGTGCTCCTTTTTCTTCTTCTTGGAGATGGAGACCATATTACTCTTTATGTTCACGGTCTTTTCAAGAGTGCAAACACGAAACGAGGCCTCTCCTTTGGCTTCCAGAGTTGCTTTCAACTCCATGGCTTCCTTTTCATCCATGGCCTGTTTGTAATTATAGAAAAAAAAAATTATCAAGTTCACTTAACCATATAGATGTATATATATTGTCAATGAAGCAAAATGAAGTTATAATTATTTCTGGAGTGCATAAAAATTGGGACAGAGAAAGATAATAGCTGTAGATAGACCTCCAAAGCTTCAACCACCATCTTTTGGCTACCCTTAAAGGCAAGGCCCAGCTCTTTCTTAACTGGAGCTATAACAAGCTTCTGCAAAGGACCATACATTCACAATCAGCTTTTAACCACAGTCAAGCACACCAACAAATTACTCAAAAATCAAAATACACAGAGGATGATGGACTAACAACCTCGACTTCTCTAGGTTCTGTGAATTTCTCATGTGCCACAAGGGGAACTCCACTTTTATCCTGCAAACGTATTACCACAAAAAAGGTCAAATCATACACTTAGGCAATAACCAGACTGTCACTCGTATGATGTTCTCTCATTCAGTGCTAATCATACTATGAAGGCAAAATTCCATGTTACATTACAATCATTTTTTTCCATTACAATATTAATACGACTTTGTAAGGTCGTTAAATCAAATCACCACCTTCTCATATTTGTCAAAATGAAGCACCAAAACCCATCTGGGTCATCTGACTCTAACGTAGTGCAACGACTTAAGATGATGAAAAAATAATAATAATAATAATAAAAAAAAAAACTAAAGAAAAAAAAAAAAGAAAATCTGATCTGGCAGAAAAGTTTGCTAAAAAAAACATGACCTTTGTGAATTTGTAAATATAATCACAACTTTTTACTTTTTGCTAACTGAACTGCGTGCGAGGAAACATTGTTTAAAAGTGAATTTGGTAAGAGTTTCGGAACAACTTATAACTTACAAAAGGCTCTTATTTTACAATAAGACTTGCTTGGTAGCTACACAATAGCTTAAAGGAAGCTAGTTTTCTCAAAAGCTACATGATGAAGCGTATGAATAAAAAGCTTCAGCTAGTAACTTGTCAGCTGGTTTTCAACTACATGTACCACAGTAGATCAGTCATCGCAATAATGTATTGGAAATTCTTGTAAAATAGAAGGTTGTGATTTTATTTGCAAATTTGACAAATATCGCAATTTCTTTCAAACGTCTGCCACATCAGATCTAAATAAATTTCAATAATAACGAAACCCCAAAAAATGTGCAAGTTTCCCAAAAAATGCTTACAGTGTGGGCACGCAGATCATATGCTGATCTATCAGCAATACCAACACACTCGATCCAACCATAAGAGCATTCGATTTCAGCATCCCAACAATCCGCAGCATAGTGTGCCATCTCATTTGCCAGATGCTGGCGAAACCTTAATCGGTCTTTGTCAATCCCAAGTTGGGTCAAGAATAAATACGCACGCCCGATGAAATAACCAAGTGTCTCATTGTTCACAATCCCCTGAGTCAAACAGCAATAAACAAGTAACTGTTAACATATAAAATAAAGACAAAGTCATACAGACATGAAGGTGGATGATAGGTTACAAAAGCCAGACCTGTTCAACTGCTTCCCCAATAGCCATTCTCCTAGCCGCTCGTCCAGACACCTGATCTTCTCTTGGGAACATTAAGAATTCCAATTGTGCCACCTCAGCGAATTTAGGGTGAGACTTATCCTCAGGATCCACAAAGTGCTCAATCTCTGCCAGTGTGAATTCACGGACCCTAAGTAGACCTTGCCTAGGAGAGATCTGAAGAATTCATGCAAGTCAGAGAGTGAGAAATTGCTCAGTGTCTGAAAGAGATCTAATTAATATGCGTAGCACATCCGCTTAGAGGCTTGCAGATTTTCTAAGATTCCAAAGAATATCAGCAAACTTAACAATGAATCACACTTCAATAGCGATTTATTAATATGAACATTGAATAAAAAAAAAACTTGCTTTTACGAAAATAATGTTTAAGTGCTCCGAGGCCAAATAGAAACTTATAACACTGTCCAGCGAATGTTTAGGAGAGCATTCAAAACATGTGCGCTCAACCAAAGGATCAAAGTTAAAGATTGTTGAGAAATGAACAATAAGCAAAGTGGTCAAAGGGCATGCAAAAAAAGTAAAGCAAGAAAGAAAAGGAAAGAAATAAATTTAACAACCAAAGCAAGATTAGAACCTAGTAGAGGGAAATTTTTCATGTGCTCTTCGTATTCATTAAACTGACAAAAACTGCCAAAAGAGAAAATCATCTTTTTTTACATTGAAAAAATCTTGTAAATGCTAGCAAGCTTCTATATATCTAATGAACAGATGCATTCCTCTTTGAGAACCAAGAGCAAACATGCCCTGTTTTTCCAAATTTTAACTAAACCATGTACAAATATTGAGAGTTGGGATTCAACTCACACACACTCTCTAAAAATAAAACTCTTCTTTTACCCATCAGAAAAATTAAATACCTTCTCCAGGTCCCTACTGATAAAACAATTAGCATCTTCTGTATGCTATTCATACTAAGAAACAGAAAGATCATAGATTTTTATAAGCCTCACCAGGCTACACTAGGAAGATACTCAAAGAAAGCAAGTAGCAATGCAAGCATCATGGTAGAATACGAGACCTCATTTCGGAAAGCTTGACCAATCTGTGCAGCTGCAAAAGGAAGCTTGTTGCCATTATAGTAGTACAAGTCCTTGAAATTCACAAAAATACCCTGAGCCGTCTCAGGACGCATATACCTGCAACCAGTTAAATCAAAAAAGTAAAACTAATTAAGAAAGAAAATACAAATCAACACAGGACCACTGAGTAAGCCAAAGAATAAAAACCGTTTAACGGACATGTTCTCACCCACTGCTCAAGCCAGATGGCCCAATTGATGTCTGAAACATTAGGTTAAAAGGGTAAGGGTCTGACAGACTGTTCTTTGTGTCCGGAGCAGTAATTCCATAACTCTTTATTTTAGCACCAAGCTCCTCTGAAGAAAGATCATCCAGCACAGCAAGCACATGCCTAAGTTCAGTTGCCTTATCAGCACTGAGATTAGGGTCCTTCTCGAGCTTTTCTTTGCAATGATCCTTGAGCAGATGATCTGCTCGGTAACATGTTCCAGTCTTTTCGTCTTTGACCATAAGGTCGGTGAACTTGTCCACGTGGCCTGATGCCTTGAGCACAACCTCTGGAGTGACACATGGGCAATCAACTTCTAGCATGTTCTCCTCCAGGACAAAATGCTGGAACATAGAAATAAACTTTAGACGAAAAAAAAAATAAATGTAGATGTGAACAAAGCATGGAAAAAGTTGAATATATTCAGCACCACTTGAACAAAAATGGAAATATTTTAGTAACCAAAGAAAATGAGATTCCTACTTTTTAACTTGAAACATCACTTGTTAGTGTTTGCAAATTTTAGGTTCAGCTTGTAATTTTTGCTTCACCAAATCAGAATTGGAAATAAAAAAGATGGATGGACCAGATGGTTAGATTTGATACCACACATGATGAACTCGCTTTACAATCTATCCAACAAACACTCTCTTAGGTAGTTCAAGTTTTAGCATCTAATTACGAATACTGCCAAGTTATGGTTGACTATTTCCACCTCCACAACAACAAATCTTCTGAAGGCATATTTTTGCAAGAAGAATCCTTACATAAATCAAGGGAACAATTTAATGCAACAATAACAATCTATACAAGCAAAAAAACACATATTGCTGCTTCATGATACGCATCACCTGAGATTTAATCAGTACTTTAAACAAATAAGCCAAACTAGCAAAACTCCAGTTCCACTATATTGACAAACATACGGATTTTCTGCACCAATTATAGTCTTGCATTTAAAATATGTTGTGTTCAGTCACAATGATTCAAAGAGAAAAAAAAAAAAGAAAAATACTACACAAAAGACAATTATGCAATCGCTATATAACAACAGAACCACTCCCCGGATTTACAAAGATTCCCAAAATCAGTGATTTTTCAAACAAATTCTCCAGCTTTTACCTCCGCCCATAAAGAACGCGCAATCACAAACCATAAATAACAGAAATTACCACACCCCAATTTGGGCTCTCGTCCAATTAGCTGAAAAGAAGATTAATTAAAACTAAAGACATGCATTTGCAGACCTGACGCCAGAAGGCGAGGACGTTAGACTTAACGGCGCAGCCCGGAGGCCCATAATCATAAAGGCCGGCGACACCGCGGTAGATCTTGAAGGAAGGTATGTAAAACAAACGGCGTTCGAGGGTGTTGACGACGGCGTGCCGGAATGCCTCCCGGTTCTGGGCTTCTTGAGCGACATTCATTTTTCAAAACAAGAAAAAAAAGAAAGAAAGAAAATTCTCCCAAGGCCTACAGCTCAGAAATCAGAATTAGGAGCGTAGAGGTATAGCCAGTTCATTCCTAGAATCTAATCCATACATCCACAGACTTTTGTTAATGTGGGGACAGTAGGAGAAATATCTACTGTAGATTCTTCAGTGAGGCTTTTATGTCCAGGTCAACTGATGCTGTCGTGTTTTNTAATGAGGATTTTTTAAAATAAGCACATATTTACAATCACAAATTAGTAATAGTGAATCAAGCATTCACAGACAGCTCTTCGTTCCCAATATCCCTAATCCCCCAACTACTGTAGTAGCTCGCCTCTTTTGATCTATTTTGAGTTGCCTCCTCCCGGCTGTGCTCTGGCGCCTTCGTAGAGACGTTCCTTCCAGCGCAGCCCTCACCCCCTGGGTCGTTCTATCACTTTAGTCGATTTACCTTGCC
Organism: Striga asiatica; assembly: GCA_008636005.1. Lineage (NCBI taxonomy): Eukaryota > Viridiplantae > Streptophyta > Magnoliopsida > Lamiales > Orobanchaceae > Striga > Striga asiatica. The sequence goes on along the minus strand of BKCP01008292.1, from coordinate 1,769,760 downwards.
GTCCTTGGGCAAGCTCGTCGGCTGTTTTGGTGGCGGTTTTTTGACGGGGTGATGGGCGCTGTAGATTGGTCGGGTTCGCCGGCCTTTGCTTCTTCTTTTCCTCCATCTCCTCCTGGGGTTGAGACGGGGAGTGTCCGCCACCGGATGCTCTCTTTCGCTTTGTGCCTTTGGGGTTTCTGTTGGTTTTGTGGGGGATTCTGTCGGTTTTGTGGTGAGGTGAAAACGGTGGGGGTTCGGGGCGCGTTATTCGGTCAGCCTTTTCTCTGTGGGTGGGTCACCGGCTCTTGGTGGAGGGAGTGGATAGGTTTGCGCTGGGACAGAGGTCTGACTCGGGAGGTTGTCTTCGACTCTCGTCTCCCCGATGACTCCGGTTTGGTTGCTCCTCCAACGAGCTAACGATCCCAGATGTCGAGTGGTCTCATCCTTGTGCGGATGCTATGGCGGTGGTTGTTGGTCGCTGGTTCTTGGGTGGGGCGTGGGTTGGGGCTTGTAGCCGTGTGCGATTGTTGGCCGAGGTCAGGACTTCGTGTTCTGTCTTCTTGTCTAGGTGACTGTAGTCCTCGAGACGCAACAACTGATTAGTGTGAAGGGGAGTACATTTGGTTCTGGTCTCTCGGAGTTATTTGTGGTGGTCTCTTGGGGGAGGCTTCAGGTCCGTCGGTCTGGGCCGAGTTAGCCGTAGGGGGAGTTTTCTCGACCCGTGTGTTTTTGGGTTGGGGGTTTGAATCCTCTTCAGTTTTCCGCTTTGGAGTCGGTTGGATGGCGAAAGTCCTGGGTGCTTGTCAGGTTGGCGGGGGAGGGCGTGTTTTCTAGTAGTTTGTTTTTATGTGTTTTTTTTTCAGTGGTTAGTTGCGTGTTTTTTGTTCTATGTTTTGTTTCGCCCGTGTAGGCTTTGTTGTATTCTCCTGCTAAGAGTAGTGTATACTATCCTGTTGGGAGCTTGTGTGTTTAGGTTTTGTGTGTTGTAGTTGGGTTGGTNAAAAAAAAAAAAAAAAAAAAAAACACAACCTACTAATTGGAATAAGAACCTCCACATCAACTGAACACTACTCCGAACCTCTATCATGCGAACCAACACCTGATGACACTCAGCAAGACAGAAGTTTGCCAAAGACACAGATTTGGAAACTCCCTTCAAGTGATGGATGACTAAATTCGAACCAAACTGACCCCTTTACTCCCAAAGGTAACCCACCAAAACAACACCAGGATGCTCGCACCAAACCCTTCCTCCAATACATGCTCGGCCCAAATGGTGTCGTCTTTCAATTTTCTTAAAAATGAAGGATAAATGAGAAAGAAAAACAAAGAAATTTGAATAAAATGCACAAAGGGCAAATACATAAAAACCCCCCAATTGTTTCAAATTCGTGATCCTCTTTATTTGAAACTCATTGTGAAGCCCCTCTAGAGAGGCTAAACAAAATGAATTATTTGTGAGTTCAGTTCTTTAAAATTCGAACATATAAATTTTTATATTATTTTTATAGTTCGACTTGTTAGACTAAGGATTGTAATGTGAAAACAGGCCAAGTCGAGTCCATCTCGGCCCCACATGACTTGCATTCTTTGGGCAGTCGGACCTATCTTGTTTTCAAAATGGACAAGATCAGGCTCGTTTGATAGACGGGCCTGCCCTGAATATATTGCAATATATTTATATATTTGAATATATAATTTTATATATTCAATATACATTTATACTTTATGATTATATATTTGTAAGATTATAAATCACTTATAATATGGTATGGAAAGACCTTCGACCAGCAGGATTCGAGCTGATCTACCTCTTTCATCGGTGGATGACTTTCAATACGTGCAAAAAACTTAAGTCAGGACGTGAATGACGAAGACGGTGAACAATAAAGTATATGAGAGTTTCGTGAGTATAGAAAGTGTAATGCTGTAGTGGGCATACCTCAGTCCCTTATATAGATAGGTGTTACCTTGTTGCCTAAGACTGCCCGGATAAGCTACCCGGACTTTCCGAACTGTCCATCCATACGACCCAAACTGCCAGAACTGCTTAATTTTGTTACTCTACGTGGTCCTATCCACGTGTGGTCCTTATTCTAATAATATTTCTTCTTATTCATTAGTCTATTTTATTAGACGGTCTAATTGTGCGACTGGTCTAAATCACCTCGAGATAGAATGCTGTGTAGGTTGAGCTCACATGTTGTCCTTCTAGTCGATTCTTCGACCAGTCACTCTTTCTGGCCGAGTTTCAACCAGGATATCCGATGGCCCCAACTCGACTAGTCGATTTGAACATGTAACGTCCTCCTCGACATGAAGGCTCTTCGCTCTGCAGTCCCGTTCGGCCTACCTGTGCTTTTGTTCGACCAACTTGTCGGGTCGAAACATGCCGTGCAAGCTCTGCAGGAGATGGGCGTGGAGGACGTCACCGGTGTGGAGTTGGTAGAGTCGCCGCTGCTGGTGAGCCGGGCGAATCCCCAAAATTTGCCCTTTATGGGATTTTTTATCTTGGGCTTGAGTTGTACCTGGATCGGGCCCTTTTTCCAAGCCGATTCGTTAGGCAACTGGATAGGACAGTGAGGGATGGTGGGGTTTGCATGGTGACTGTGGAGGAGTACGGGCCGAACGAGGTGAAAGAGATTGTGAAATTGTTTAAAAAATCAAGGTTTGTTGATGTAGAAAATATGAGTTTAGCTGGGGAGAGAAGGACGAGAATTGTTATGAAAGTTGATGAGAATTCATGAAGCTTAAAAATGTTTACTTTTTGCTACTGTTTGTTGTTTTTTGTCCCCTTTGGTTGTTGATACCTGTTTTTAGGTCTGCAATGTATATGCATGAGTATTTATGTTTGAAATACATGGGACGAAGTTGAGATGTGTATATACAGGATTTTGTATTGTCATGTGAGTTATTCTTTTGTAAACCTTGTTATAGTCTTACATTATTAATCTTGTGACTTGCGACTGAATTTTTCGTGCATTTTTTGTGGATTTCTTCTTGGAGAGTTGTTGCATTGTTGTAGTGAAAGTTGGGAATTTAAACGAATTTTATTATGTGTTCTTGATTTTTTCTTGAAATATGTAAATGTGTTTAGGTAAAATAATAATATAAGAATAATTAATCACCTTTTCCATAATTATATTAATATTTAAATAATATATTTGATATTTTGTTTTAAAGAAGGGTAGTTTAGTATTTACACAAGATTATATAGCACGAATGCCAGTACTACGCCATATCTCCAGCCTGCAGCAGCTAGTACACCGGCTTTGCTGGAGCCATGATCATGGAGTACAACCTGTTTCGCATCCGATAGACCTTTTCGAGCAGTGCACGACGACGATCGTACAACAACATCTCATCCTCTTTGATGACAGTCTTAACACCCACCTCAGCTAGCTGTCCTAACATAATGATACTGCTCTTCTGCTGAGGAATATGCTAGACCTCGATCAAAACCTCGTGCTTGTTGTTCCTGCACGCGAATAGAATGAATCCCCGCCTCTTTATGCCAACCATAAAACCATCACCAAACTTGAGCGTATCTTTGATTTGTTGGTCGATTTCGGTGAATGTTGCACTATTCCCGATCATGTGATTGCTAGCTCATGTGTCTAAGAACCAATGACCGTCAGCAGTGACCAAGGACACAACTCTCTCTTCGTTTAAGAAGGCATGTTGCACCACCGCGTCGCCAATCTATGCGAACTGGGAACCAAGCGAGGACGTCGTGGACGCTCTGGGCGTGACTTGGACATTTGGGGTGACGTCGCCCGCAACAGCCATCAGTAGAGCTGCTGACTCTTCCACATGTCCTTGCGATAGATGCGCTTCATCACGCTTGCCTTGGTCACCGTGTCCGCGCTTGTCCTTGCGGAATTCGTGCGCCTAGTGTTTCTTTATACCATGGTAATTGCACTTGTCGCTGCGATGCGGTGGCTTGCCACCCCCGTTGCTCTTGTTGCCATGGCATGGGCGGTGGCTTATTGCCCTTGTGGCGTGGCTTGTCACCGTTGGCGACAGACTCTTTGCCGCTTTCTCTCCCTGCTCTTGAACGCAATGTTCTCGAAGTCCTTGCGCAGTTTCTGTCGGCCCGGCTCACGAACACGGTCCGCATAACCTTGATCGCGTCCCAGACGACCTTGGTGTTGTCGTTGGTAGCGAGCACCGACAATATCTCTGGTGGGACGTTGCAGAGGATGGCACCCAATGCTTCCTGCTCATGCAGATCACTCCATCGCCCATGCCGACAGCCTCCCAGAGATTGGCGCCCTGGACCTTAACGCGCATAAAGATGGGCCACTCCAAGTAATTTGTCTTCGTGAGGGTTGGGTAGGTCACCGCGCCTTCGCTGCCTTCCTTCACGATCTCGCGCACCACAACCTCGCCACCCCTCCGAGTCCTGCTCTGCCCGCGACTCTATTGACGTGCGTGCTGCGGAGTCCTAGAATGCGAGTGCAACTTGGATCCAAATCCTTCGTCTGTTGTTGTTACCTGCTCTTGATCGTGGCTCTGATGCAATGACTGAAATGAGAGAAACAAAGTAATTTTGGTGTGGTGTTCAACTTATAACCACATTTTCTCCTATTCCTTCTATCTATTCTTGGTTACAAACAAACCTCAACTTAACCACAACTCCTTACATGCCGCTAAAATCACCACAACTTGTCATCCCACGTTTAGATTCCAACTGCCTTAAACTAGGCTACGCT
>BKCP01008292.1:1739248-1759488 GCA_008636005.1 Striga asiatica | reverse complement strand
CAGGAAAAGGTGAAAAATCCAGAGATCCCACACCTGAGATGGTAAGAACTGTGCCAACACCCTCAGTTGTATAGCCTAAGCCTCCAAGTCTTCTCGGGCTCTCGGCCCATAATGAAAATATCTGTCAAATGGTTTAACAACATATGAATGTATGCAAACAGGTCAACAAAAAGTTTCAAACAGGATCATATTGGAATTATACATATTAAAATGTTTTTATCATGAATATATTCAAGTGTGATGAATTCAACTTTAACATAAACCTGTTCCAATGTTAGTCTCCGGTTCTCTTCCCAAGATTTCACTACTTACATGGTCCTTGTGTCCAAGTGAAGAAAAAGAATTAAAATTACATCTTTCTTTTTTTTTTTTTCTCTAAATGACGGTAGATTTTACTTGAAAACTGAAGGAAGGTTTGTGCAGCTTGATAATTACACAGAAACTCGAGTATATCTCCTCTTTCTTCCTAAATCTGATGTTCTTTAACAGCAAAAAACAAAACAAATAAATGCAAAAATTCATATCAAATAGCAAGAAAGAGAGACACGTTTTCATCTTTAAAGTCCAGTATACAGCTGGGCATAATGACGATATTTGATAATGATTGCTGAACCACTATCTAAACAATTCATGAAAAGTAAAGCAATGACAGTATAAGTTATACCTCAGTATAAGCCATATTATGAAGTGAGAAAATGCAATATACGAGGATGGACGACATGAGGGGCCAGTTCTTAAGTAGGCTTTGATTAGGAGCATTTTTTTGTCCCCCCATCTTCTCTTCATTCCCGGACTCCAAGGCAGCATAACAACTTTGAGATGATACATTTGTTGAGTTGTGTGTGTGCAAGGTTTCCTGCATTTTGTAAAGTAATCCCCATGGAGAAAAGTTCATGTAAATATGGTAAGAGAGGCAAAGTCCACTACCACTGTACATTTTAACCAAACTAGCAAGAAACATAAAATGTGTAGAAACTGAAGAAAGAAACAAAGAATGGTAGGCAAAAGAAATGTACCGGGATCCAGTAGCAAGCAACTGTCACAATGGCCGCAAAGAGTGAAATCACTAGACAGGGCAAGAGGTAGGGGAATCTGCCAATTACCAAATAATGGTATTGTTGTAGATCATGATGACAGAAGATGAAAATAAATGTAGAAGAAAGAAAGAAAATATACCTGCCAAACAAAGATTCTTGCGCGAAAATTCCAGGGAATTTCTCAGCCGGCTTACCCCAAAAATTTCATAAGAATACATTGGAAAAAACAATGAGAAGTAGTAAAGATGAAGATATACTTACATGCAAGTTCAAATATAAATTTTATAGTACTAGTAAAGATGAAAGTTGCATATTCTATTTTTTTATGATTTGAAATTATGTTTCTTCTATGATTTATCAAATTTTTACATTATTATATTTTATTAATCAAACAAAAGAAGTACATTATATAATGACATTACATGACAAGTCATGTAAAATGTATTGAAAGTTGATTTTTTAATAATGGCAATATTTGAAAGTAATAATAAAAAAGAGTACATGAGAATTTTGGTGTATGAACCGTCATTAAATTTAGCTGAAACATTATTTTGGAAACTTCCCCCTTCGCCTGCTCGTATATATTTCACACTTCAAGATGGCTACACAACAGTAAAATTATCCATCTCCAGTCATTCTAAATGGAAAGAAGCATCAGATGACTTACAAACGAAAAAGTACCTGAGCAAGAAAGCCTCCCAAAGCAGGTCCAATAATATATCCTGTTCCCAATGCTGTACTGACCTAGAAAATGTAAGTTGAACCCTTAAGACGAAAGCTACAGGGAAATACCTAAAAGAGTAGGGTACAATTTAAAAGGAATCAGTGACATTTTTCACTGCTTTAAGCATTTGAACCCTTAAGAAAGCGTGTTCGCTGCATTTTCAATGGTTCTTCTCAGGGCATATATCCTTAATTTGACCCCTTTTAACAGCATTGTTTTTCATTTATCTCACACTACCATACAATAAAGTTACGAAAGACCATTAATAACTGCTTACCGCTGATAATCCTAGAGACTGATGTTCGTCACGAACTGCTTCACATGCATATGCCTGGCCAAGGATTAAGCATAGTTATGAGTGGATAAAATAGTACTAGAAGGTGAAGAAAAATCGACTAGTACAATGAAGCTACAGCTCTAGATCTTAATTAACCTGAAATGTGGTTGCATCTTTAGCAAAAAAATACCTTCATAGGTCCAAGTATACCATTCAAACTTCCAAGAAGAAACCTTGTGACGATGGCCATCCAGAAGTTTACACTGAGCCCAAAGAGAGTATTGAATATAACGCTGACAATGAAAAAACCATTACATTATTAGGATATCGGAATCGGGATAAAAGATGAACTCGAACTAGATTTTTAACTAACATTGTGATAGTGCCTATAATTATTACAGGCTTGCGGCCATATCTGTCAGCAATCGATCCCCAGAAGAAAGATGTCAAAGCTCTTCCAAGCATAAAGGTGGAACCTGCACGAGTTGACATTTTAATTAAGGCATTGATAATTACAATGAGGAGTTGATGAACAAATTTCAAATATATATAAAAAGAACTGCAAATACACCAAACCTATAAAACCAACATAATAACCAATATCTTCTTCTTGTTCAGCAATACCAAAATCCCTAACCTGCGAAGAGGTTAAATATTGAGATACATGTTGGGAAAAAAGGCATAACAATTGTTTCTGCGATTTTTGCGAGTTAACGTTTCATTGGAGCATGGGCACCTCAACAGGGCCAAAAAGGCTAGAAAAAGGCTAATCCTAAATCATTTATTTGCTTCATTTGCTTGAGATGGATATACTAAACTATTCATTCTAAGTAACATGTTTTACTTTTAATTGTCAAGGTTTGGTGAGCAATGTTGAATAACCATCCTACTCACATGATGGATGAAGTATATCCCATTTCATTTGAATATTAATTTTGAAATGGAAAATTTATTTTCTGATTAGATAGATATACCCACGTATATTAGAAATCAGGGGCAAAAACACACGAGAATGCAATTTGGGTAGTGAAGCATAACTAACTCCAAGATGAAAGACTATTAATATATCTTATTTTAATAGACCTTATTTGAAGTGAGTGAAATTCTAGTTATACTACAGCTAACTTTAAGTACTCACCATGAAATAAAGGAATGGGAAGAGAGATGATATTGGCAGAGCTGCAGATGTGAAGGCACATAAAAAAATTCAATAGAACATGAAAAAAGTATTAGACCAACATGAATGAATACACCGGTTGCTCAATGTAGAATGAGAGACATGGTTAATGATAAAAATAGCACACTAAATCACTTTCAACATTTATCAAAGGCATAATTATCATGACACAACAAGTCATGATGCTCAGAAAACTATTATTTCGACAAAGAAGCCATTATTTCTGTAAAACAAACCAGCAAGAGACTGTTTCTTTCCTTTTCGTGTTGTCTTTTCCTTTTTCTTATATTTTTTTTTTTCTTTAAATGGCCCTGTAAATTGGCCTTGCAAACACACGAACGGAACAGATCACCACAAAAACTGTTGTCTGTAAAGTTGATATTCAGACAATTAAACCCACAAAACAATAGTAAATGATACCAAACGAAAAAAAAAAAAAATATCCCTTTCATCGAGCACAAACAAACCCAACACTGTTCTTTAAAAAAAGCAATTAAAAGGAAAAAAGTGTGAAATCCATTACATGTTGCGAGAACAATAAGCCATATAGTGAGAACTTGTTTAATGGGCAACCCTCTTCGTAATTCTTTATGCTGATCCACCTTACATCCTGGGCAATCCTCGAAGTAGTAATCTCTCTGCAGCAAACTCGAAGCATCCACTTGTCCTTCGCCAGCCATTCTCTTTTTCCTCTGCTTGTTTAGATTCTAATTTTTTTATGAACCACAAGCTTGCAATATATATCCTAACCCAAACCATGAAATGAAATTCAAATGCATGAGAAAGTTAGTAAGTGAAGAAAGACAAGTTGGAACTTTTGCCATCTGCTGGAAGACCAATCAAATGCTGAGATAATCGATGCCGAAGAACATAAGTAAAAAGGGCCAGCGGGCGGGCTCAGAACCCGCCATTTTGCGGGGCGGCCCGCCATACTGCCGGGCCTATAAAAGGCTAGCCCCGTCACGGGTTATTCCACATTGAATATTCTCTTATTATTTTTTTTATATTATATTAATTAAAATTGCATATGTTACAAAATTCTTGAATTAGATAGAATAATAATTATATTAAGCAAAATATTATTATTTCGCTAATTACCTTTTTATTTTATATTTTTAACTAATTAGAATAGTTAAACATAAATAAATTTCAACAACACAAAAATTAATAAAAAAAGTTAAATGAATTCAATTAATTTATTTAACCAAATAAAGAATTAAACATATTATTAAGGTGTAGTAAAAAATAAAATAAAAAAATTCACGGTTATGTATTAATAAAGATGAAATATGCATAGTATCATATTTTTTGTTGTTAAGTTTTATGTCATATGTACACATTTTAAGAACATAAAACAAAAATAATCTATTTAACAAAAAAACTAATTAAACACATTGTAGTAATCTGTAAATTAACATGTCAAAAAAATACAATAATTTTTATTAACTTTTATATTGTATATAAACATAAATAAAGTTTAAGAAAACAAAAACTTAACTAATACCTAACAAAATAGATAATTAAAAATAATTATATTTTAATTATGAGTTTGTGACTACCGGTCGCAAAATAGCGAATTAGTAATTACTGAGTAATAGCATAACGTTTAATTTATTGTGCGATTGATCGCACAAATCAAAAACTTAATTAACACCTAACAAATTAGATAATTAAAAATATTTATATTTTAATTGTGAGTTTGTGACTACTGGTCGCAGAATAACGAATTAGTAATTACTGCATAATAGCATAACATTTAATTTATTGTGCGATTGTAGAAAACAATGAGAAAAAAAACAACAACACAACGACGGTTTAATAATATTGCGTTAGATGGGTCGCAATACTATTAATATATCTCGGTTAGCGCGGAAAATTGGCGCAATGCTGGAACATAAAAATATACTACTCTGATTTAAAGTACGCATCTAGCAATACACTAGACACGCTATAATAATAGAAGTGGTCAATTTGCGTTACTTGTGGTGTCGTGCTATTATGGAGTTCTCAGTTAGATTGCTAGCTTCAATTGAACTTGTTCTCTTTAATAACTCACGGACCATAAAGCATATTAATATGAGTAATAACTCCAAAGAGAAAATTTTGGTACGTGCAAATGTTCGATAAACAATTCTTGGATGAAATTTGCCATTCCATTTTCCCTGGTCGAGTCTTGATGATATAAAGGCTAGTGTCTTAGTTGCACCATGCAAAACAAAGCAACATGTAGAATTGTAGAACAGCAGAGATCGGAATTTTGTAGTGAAAACGTAAAATCAAAAGAGAAATTCGTAAACCATTTTCAACGAGCTTAGAGCTCTTTTTTCTTCAGATCTAAAATTATTAAAACGACGATCGTCCTACACTGCAATATGTTCCCACAGCTCAAACAAAACATAACCAAAGAAAAAGCGACACGTGTCTAAGATAAAACTCACAATAAAAAGAAAAGCGCTACACGAGTCTATAAGTGACTCATGCGTTCATTAAAACATAAAAACCAACAGATAACAAAATAAACTCTCTCTCTCTCTCGTGCATGGCTACATGAAGAAACTGCTCGATGAACACGCTCAGATCAACAACCCCCCCCCTCCCCCCCTCAAGTGGGAATGTGGGGATTGAAACACATTCCCAACTTGCAAATAAAGCGCTGAAAATCTGCACGAGCAAGAGATTTGGTAAAAACATCCACCGGCTGTAGAGAAGATAAAATGTGCTGCGGCAAAAGGAATCCATCTTTGTAAAGATTGCGCACGACATGACAATCAATGTCGAGATGTTTTGCGGCAATGTGAATCGCAGCTCGGTTGTCACACCACAAGGATATAGGAAGATGCAAAGGCAAAGAAAGATCATGTGCTAAGAAGGACAGCCATTGAAGCTCACAAGCTGTAGTTGCCATGGACCTGTACTCGGCCTCAGCAGAGGAACGAGAAACGGTCTTCTGCTTCTTGGTCTTCCAAGAAATCAAGGCCTGACCGAGGAACACGCAATACCCAGTAAGAGATTTTCTGGACAAGGCACAACTTCCCCAATCAGCATCACAAAAAGTTGTTGGTGTGGTGCAAGGTTTGGCTTCATAATACAGTCCCAAAGTAGGAGTTCCCTTTAGATACTTGACCAAGTGTATGGCAGCAATCCAGTGTGCTTGTGTGGGAGATTGGACAAACTGGCTCAATTGCTGCACACCATGAGAGACATCTGCCCTGGAGAGGTTCAAATAGAGTAACCGGCCAATGAGCCTCCTATAAGTGGCTGAATCAGAAAGAAGTGGTGAATCTTGAGAAGATAAGTTGAGACCCGGTGGCAATGGAGTTACAATGGATTTAGAAGAGTCTAATTTCAGATCATGAACAATGTCAAGGATATGCTTCGTTTGACTCAGATAAGCTCCCTTAGAAGTGTGACAAATTTCCAACCCCAAGAAGTACTTGGCTTGTCCCAGATCCTTAATAGTAAAGAGAGAATGAGATAGTTCTTGAGATTTTGGATAGCTATCAAGGAAGTCCCTGTGATAAGTATATCATCCACATATATGAGTAAAACAAGGGTTTGAGAACCTGAGCTTTTGACAAACAAACAATGGTCATGAGAGGACTGCCTGAAACCATAACTGAGAAGTTTGTCAGAGAATTCAATATTCCATTTCCTTGATGCTTGCTTCAAACCATACAAACTCCTTTTCAATAGGCAAACCTCTCCATTTTTGGCTTTGGTGTACCCTTTAGGTGGCAACATGTAAACTTCTTTATCCAAAAACCCATGAAGAAAGGCATTATTAATGTCAATGTGGTGCAGTTCCCAGCTTTGCTGAGTGGCTAAGGCTATGACTAGTCTGACTGAAACCATCTTGGCAACTGGAGAAAAACTGTCAAAGAAATCCACTTCTGCCTTTTGAAGATACCCCTTAGCCACTAGCCTTGCCTTAAACTTGTCAACACTACTATTTGGATTTCTTTTAATCTTGTATACCCATTTTGAGCCTATTGCTCTCTTTCCATTTGGCAATTTTGTGAGTTCCCAGGTGTTGTTAAGTTCCAGTTCTTCCAACTCTTTGTGCATAGCTTCAACCCACTTAGTATCCTTGACTGCTTGCTCATAAAACATAGGCTCAAACATTGTTTTATCCACTTCAGAGAAAAATAAAGTAGTGTCTGCATTCTCATCAATCTGAGAGTGGATCATCCATTATATAATCTGTCATACAGCCTGGTTTCTTCCTTATCCTTTTGCTTATTTTCTCTGTCTCAGCAGGGATTGACACTGATTTTTCTGGGCTCAGAGCAACACCACTTGGAATTATATCAGACACTTGAAGCTTGGATGGAACTGAAACTTCTTCAATGTCATTGGCCAAAGGTAGAAGTACATGTGTATCCAATCTGGCTGACTTTCTTACTTCTTCATTCTCAGAAAATGGAAATGTATTCTCATAAAAAGTCACATCCCTAGACACAAAAATTTCCTCAGTTTTTAGATTATACATCCTGTAACCTTTGACTCCTGAAATGTATCCCAGGAATACACAAGCTACAGCCCTTTCATCAAACTTTTTCTTGTGTGGAATATTCCTTTTTGCATAGCACAGACACCCAAACACTTTGAACCTATTGTAAGTTGGTGAGGTTTGATGCAGCATTTCATATGGACTCTTCCATCCTAGCCTTTTGCTAGGTAAAGTGTTGATTATTTGGACTGCAGCTGACAAGCTATAAGGCCACAATTTCTTTTTCAGATTTGCCTGAAATGACAAAGCTTTTGCCACTTCTAAAATTGTCCTGTGCTTTCTTTCCACAACTTCATTCTGTTGTGGAGTGTATGGACAAGACCTTTGATGAATTATCCCTTTATCTTGCAACAATTCAGCCATTTCCTTATTGATGAACTCAGTGCCATTATCTGACCTCAGCATTTTCACCTTCTCTTCAAACTGCACTTCAACCATGTTTAAGAAGAACTTAATGTGCCCATGTGTTTCTGTTTTGTACTTCATAAGAAATATTCAAGTGGCCCTTGTGTAGTCATCTACAATGGTCAGCATGAAAGAAGTATTTGTCACTGATTCCTCCTGATAGGGACCCCAAACATCAATATGAACTAACTCAAATCTTCTCTTACTTTGTATTTCACTGTGTGAGAATGAGAATCTGCATTGTTTGGATCTATGACATATGTCACAGGGGCTGTCCTCATTAACAAAATGCTTGTCTTTGAGAAAACTGAGATGTTTTAAGGTAGCATGTGGACTGTGTCCAAGCCTTTTGTGCCAGATATGAATTTCCTTATTCTCATGTGTAATATCTCTCAGAACACTACCACAGAAACTTTGTCCTTCTATGATATACAAGCCTGCAATAGCCTTTCCCTCAATTATTGTTAAGTTGCTTGTCTGATCAAACAACTTGCAGCTTCTCTTTGTGAAGTCAAAACACATATCATTGTCCTCAATCAGTTGTCCCACAGATAACAGATTATATTTGAATTCAGGCACCAAGAGAACATTTTTTAGCAGTATCTTATCATTCAATTCAACCTCACCAATCTTGGTTACTTCAAATTTTGAACCATCAGGTAAGTTAACAATCACAGGCACAAAGATATCTTCATAATGAGTCACCAGATTAAGGTTTGAGCAAATATGCTTACTTGCTCCAGTGTCCACAATCCAGCTAGCTTGACTCAATTGACTGAATAATGAGCAAACATGTCCTTCTTCTTCATTTATGAATTCCACAAGATGTGAGAAAGTGTGAGTCTCTGTGTTGCATTGACATGTACCTGACCACCTCTTTTGCCAAAGAGCTGATATATGGCAGATTGTCACTGTGTTGTGACTTTACTTCAGAGTCTGTTCTTGAAAGATCATCACCTTCCACCATGTTAACATTTTGCCCTTGTCTCTGTTGTTTCAGTTCTTTGTACCAATCCGGATATCCATTCAACTTAAAACATCCCTGCATCTCATGTCCATTATACCACAGTGTGTGCAAAATAACTTTGCCCTCTCCTCTTTAGACAATCTTGGTGTCCCTCTACCTCTTCCTCCATTGTTAATGTACTGTCCTCCTCCTGATTCTCTCCCAGTATTTCCACGACCAAACCCTGTTCCTCTTTCATAATTCCGTTTGGCTAACATGGCTGAGGTTTCCAAAGGATTCATCATACCTGTGGTCACACTTTTCTGCTTCTCCACCTTAAGTATCATTGAGTATGCTTTGTTGATGGTTGGAAGAGGATCCATCAACAAAATTTGGTTCTTAACTGGTTCAAACACCTCATTCAGTCCCATTAAAAATTGCATGAGTTTGATTTCCATATCATTTTCATGGAAAGCTTTACCAGTCCCACAAACACACTCAGGCAAAGATATGAGGCAGGCATATTCATCCCACAAACACTTCAGCTTAGTATAATATGTGGTGATTGAAAAGGAGCCTTGAGTGAAATTAGTTATCTCCTTTTGCAATTGATACTTAAGCGGGCCATTACTTTCACCTTATCTCTCAGCTAGCTCATCCCATAATTGCTTGGCAGTCTTAACATACATAAATGCTTCAATGATTTCCCTCGAGATAGAATTTAACAGCCAAGATATAACCATAGATTCTACCTTCCTGTATTGATTGTAGTCCTCTGTGTTTTTCTCTGAAATTTCTACTGTTCCGTCTATAAAGCCGAGCTTCGATTTTGCTCCCAGCGCTAGCTTTATCGCTCTATTCCAGTGCAAGTAATTTGCACCTGTGAGTTGATTTGTGACCAAAATCATACCAGGGTGATCAGATCCATGAAGAGACAATGGATCGATGTCTCTCGAATAGTTGCTCCGTACAATCTCTCGTCCATGCGTTTCTCTGTTGTTCGCCATTGAAGTTTATGTAATCAACCTGCTCTGGATACCATGTAGAACAGCAGAGATCGGAATTTTGTAGTGAAAATGTAAAATCAAAAGAGAAATTCGTAAACCATTTTCAACGAGCTTAGAGCTCTTTTTTCTTCAAATCTAAAATTATTAAAACGATGATCGTCATACACTGCAATATGTTCCCACAGCTCAAACAAAACATAACCAATGAAAAAGCTGACACGTGTCTAAGATAAAACTCACAATAACAAGAAAAGCGCTACACGAGTCTATAAGTGACTCATGTGTTCATTAAAACATAAAAACCAACAGATAACAAAATAAACTCTCTCTCTCGTGCATGGCTACATGAAGAAATTGCTCGATGAACACGCTCAGATCAACAAGAATTGGGACATTTCGAACTTAACCTTATGAGCATTGCCCTTATGGGGATTTTTGCCGTTAGATCAGAAACATAAGTGTTTGTGTGTGGATCTGATGATTAAAATTCAAAAAAAAAAAAAAAAATGTCTACACGGTTAGGGTGAAATTTAGCGTGGAGTTGGCTAATGTTGAGAATTATTTAAGTAATAGCAAATTTCATTTCAAGAATGCATTATTTTCTTAGTCTGGTGCTTCATGCTTTCTGACTGTCATTTGCCTTGGAATCTTTGTGGATATTTTCTTAGTGGACAACAATAGCAAATGTTATTATGCCTGTTGCTAAGTTGTTTTACTATTGGATTCCAATTTCCAACCATCCTTAATTTGGATCTCGTCACTTTCCAATAGCACAAATCCTTTTATAACTTAGGATGAATAGTTGTATATAAAAATAAAAGCAACAAAAGTCATCAAACCTTTCTAAATTTCTTTTGTGTTGGTGGCTTCCAAGTTCCATATCATCTTAATTAGACAAGTCTTGTGGTGGTGTGAAAAATATTATCTTTTTAATATGTTCAATACTCAACCCCACTTTATTATTTTGACATTCTTTTTTTTATATGTTTTTTGGCATGTATTATCTACTCCATGAAGTATGGATTATTTTTTATAATATTTTTTGTTACACTAATCCGTGTCTCAATGTTCAATCTCTTCATCTCAAGAAAAATTCTTGCTCCGACTGTTTAGAATATTTTTTGAAATGTCCTTTTGCTAGCTTGCCAAAAAGTTAGATTTAAAATTTGAAATCTTAAAATTCTTATTCGGTCGAATTAAAGAAAATACTAATACTAAGAAAACTAAAAAGCTCGTAAGATGCTAGTGATGACAGTTGTAATCTAAACCGTGCGGGAAGTGCACGTGAGCGTCTCTATGTAGCAATACAATACAAAATAAAATATTGAAGCAATTTAAACTCGGGCGCATGTAGCATATTACATATATGCGAGACTGGAACTCTCGTATGATTTTATTGCCCGTACACTCCACTTTCTCAGCTACTTTTCTAGCAAACTCGTAGACTTCAAAACCTATAATGAATCCCTCCACAGGTATACGAGCACTTTTTCAAGTGTCGTAAAAAATAAAAATAAAAAGAAAGACGTCAACCTTTTAGCCCGTAAGAACACGAACTGAAAGCTCAACTAAAACTATCAAATAAAATGAAAATTAAGCTCTCAAAAACTCTTAGAATTCTCAAAATGTCACGATCTCTCTCTTTCTCAATTGCTACTGTACAATGGTGAAGAATTTTGAATATATATATGCATCATTCTTCGGTAAAATCTCTTCAAAATATTCATTAATGTTAAGTTTCCTTCATCGCAAAGTCTTCAAGATCTTCAAAAATTACTTTTTATTTGAAAGGTCCAAAGTCATGTAAGAACACGACTTTCCTTAACTGTGAGATTCGACTGATCTTATACTAGCTATTCCATATCTCCATGATTCTCTTTCCATCCGTGTTAATTTCGTGTCCATGTCACCAGCCGTGTCCAGATCCTCTCCAGCATGTTCCTACACTAAATAAGGAAGCAAATTTAAAATATATCTAACTCAATATTCAACAATTAAAATATAAGGCAACTTAATAAGTAAGTTAATCTCCCATTTATTTTGTCTTGATTCTTTTTCAAGGTGACTTACAAAGAATATAATTAGCTAAAAAGAAATTATTTAAATTATGCTAATTCAAAATCCTAACAATTTCCTCCTTTAGCATTCAGTTCGAAAACTCTATTTCTTGTATTTACAAAAATAAGTTAACTTCATAGCAAGATCAAAATAATGACAAATTGAACATGTAAGAACATTCACTCAAAGTTCTTATGCAAAATAAATCAAAACAGATCATAATCAACCATTCCCTGCAATAAGACAAAACACTAGTAATAACCATGAAACATAATATCCTAAGGCATTAATAACCACACGTAGTTCTTACATCCTGCAGAAAACACAAAATGCAACTGTTCAAGCAAATGCCATAAACTAGGCCACAAAATAAACCAAATATTCAAAAAACGAACACCCAAAAACAGATAATTGTTTGTTGCACAACAACCTCACTACATCACTCAGAAAATTCCTCATAGTACTTCGGATCGGCGCCATCGTCAACATTCTCTTCCATATAAACGTCCTTTGGAAAGTCACGCATCTCGCCCTGTTGCTTCTATAAAGGAGTCTAAAATCCAGACACAATTGGACTAAAACACAAAACCAAGAAGAAAAACAAGCAGAAAAAAAACCCACACCTAAACTATACAATAGAATAAAACCCTCCGCCAGAAACGAACTCCGTACCCAGCGAAAGATAACCAAAGATTAGACATGGTCAAAACCCAGGCCACCCGACTCGAAAACACTGACCCGGACCCGGCACGGACCTATACTCGTGTCGGGTCAATGGTCCGGTTGACCGAGCCGGGTCGTGTTCGGGCCGGGTCCGTCATTTTTAAAAAACAATAGAAAAAATAAAAAAAAAATAGAAAAAGAGGGCCATTGACCTGGCCCGGCCGGGTCATGAAATGGATGACCCCTAAACGGCCCGTCTGGAATCCGGTCCGGTCCTGGACCCATGGTCAACGGGTTTGACCGGGCCGGGGCCGGGCGGGGCGGCCCTTGGACATGTCTACCAAAGATAGCATGAAAAAAGAAAGATCAAAGCCCCCAACACGAGTCTCCAACTCCAAACTTCGACACTCAGATGACTATGGCTAACTCGACGTAAATCAACAAAGCAGAATCCTCCTTTCAAGTGAGACACCCCAAAAAAACTGCTCTGGGACCCGCCAATATCACCTCTCCCCAAAAAAAAAGCCCAGGAGCTCCCCAGCCTGCCGGAGGAGACCGGCCACCAACCCCACCCCCAGGGAACGAACAAACTCCAGGAGAAGTGACACCGCCAGACCTAGCACCGACCATCGAAAGGGCGACAAAACGGCGCACACGAAACAACACCAACCACCAATCGTCGGCCTGCCTGACGAAAGCTGCCCGCCGAGGAGTAGGAGCTGGTCCGCGAGATTTGACCAAAAATTGGCAGCAACCCTGAGATCGCCTAAAAGCTGGTCATCTCCGCTGCACAGAGGAGCGGCCGGCGGAGGCAAGGAGGCGCGGCTGAGAGAAGAGGACGAAACGGTGCTAAGTTTTATTTCAGGGGAAAACGCAGAGAGAGAGATTGACTAAACAACTTTCCATAGTCATCTATGCTAATTGCATATGTTTTCCCAATAATTACATAAAGACAATAAGTAAATATAATGATATGAAATTTGAAATGAGATGACCATCCAAATCCATTGGTTATGTTACAATAGCTAGTAGTGTGCAAATGGTTGCTTTTTTTGTTTGTTTGGTTATATTTTATTTTTATGATTTTGATAATTACGGTTCCATTTAGTTTTATTTTTAAAATGTTTGAATTAGTTGAATCGATCAAATTATACTAAAAATAATTATAACAACTTATACTTATTTTCAGTACAAATAATATAAAATATGAAATGAAAATAAAATTAAATATATCTAATTACATTATAAATTTATAATATTATGCTATCAATTCATCTAACCATGTAAATTAAACATTTTATTCGATTTGGTTTTGGGTTCAATTTTAGAAAATATCAAATTCGATTAATTCGTTTTTATGAGTTCGGTCTATTCATTTAGCAAACCAATGGATACACACCCCTAATAACAATAAAATAATAGTAAAAATTATAAACATCAATAATCTACAAAGTTTAAAATAACTTGAAACGATTCATGCAGTCTATTTTTTTATTTTATTTATTTATTTATTTTTGGTACAACATGCAGTCTACTTTTTAAATCCATGAACTTATTTCCTCCCTACTTTCTCGTTCCAAATTCATTACTCCTATCTTCTCTCTGCGTGGCCGCAAAATGAATATTGATTATATATATTTAATTCATTTTTCCCCAAATCAAATCTCCTCATTCACATTTTTGACATGAGCAGACCAAGATTTTTCGCGTTGGTCTAACGCCACCAGACGCGCCTAAACCCGGGCGGCTCAAGCTCATTCATTTGCCGGGACACGTCAGCACAACATATCGGGCACGAAATGGCCTCAATTTCTGACACGTGTTCCTCCCCTCAAAAGGTTAAACGTGGGCCCACGACCGAACCCTTTAAAACCTCTCTCCTCATACACCTAAGCGCCAAAAAAATACACTCACACTTGCACACCTTCTCTCCTCTCTTCCTCTATTTCTCTCTACAAACTTCTCTTTCTAAACGCTCTTGCTCGCCTGTCGCATATGTCATCACTTTGAAGTTCCTTTTTTCCTCCGCCGATCAGGAATCAGTTTGGATGCCATCTCAATTCTTTATCGCTGGTATGAAATTGTGGAAAAATCCTCCTTAATTCTTCGCAGGCTGGACTCGTGGGTTTGGTTTGTTGTGGTTTGAAGGGATTATGGTTTATCTGCCGATTGATTATGATGATGATGATGGTGTGGAATTATTGGTTTATGGGTAGACTAGGTTGTGGGTTATTGTCATCATTTTTTTCTTTTAATTTGATTTTGCTACAACTTTTTTTTACCTTTTTTTCTCTTTAACTTTTTTTTTGGGATGTGATGTTGGTGGAAGAGTTTTATTTGAACTCTAATAATGAAAATACTGAAATTGTGAAAAAGTTTCTTCTAATTTGGCATATTGGGCTTCTGAAAATTTGTGTTTATTTGTCCTCATGGAACAATGAAATTGCTGCATATATATATGCTTAAAGTGTTGTTTTTGTTTTGGGGATTATTTTAGATTTTTTTATATATTTAATGAGATTCAACTTTTGAAGAACTCTTGACTGTTGATTCTACTATTTTCAGAGTTTGACGCATTTTTAGACGGCTCACATGCTTTTGATCCTTGTTTAGTTACTTGTTTGTATGTCTTATAAAATTTTTGTATATGCTTTTTACATGTGCAAGCATCTCTGTGGTGTAGTTCTTATTTTCTTGTTGTTGGGGAGAAAAAAAGTTAATTTCTTCGTGTCATCTATGCATAAAATTCCTTGCCTTGTCATCATTCCTGTGGGGAATGACTTCTATGTGTTCTTATTTTTGTATAGCTGTTGTAGAACACGATTGTGCGTGGCAGTTCTCAATGCATTATGATTTTGAAAGTCCTGTATGTAATTCTTGTTCTTGATCTCAAAACTTAACTTAAGCTAGTTGGCTTATACTAAAATGGTCCACTGTCGGATGGTGGAGAAAGTCTGTTCCCAGACATTGCAAATGAATGTGATTTGTTATGTTATTTGCATTTGATACTATCAACCCCAAATTAATCAAATCCTTTCATCAAGCGATTGAGCCCATGTACGAGCTGTTTTTTATATCTATTGGTCTGCATCCATAGCTCTTTTTGGAGCATAGGAAACTTTAATTGCTTGGAATATTTGAAGTCATTTGTTAACTTTTATGAGCTGGGAATAAAACAGGTCCAATTTTTTAAGAGGCCAGTTCCGCAATTCTTTGTTCTCTAGGTGTCAATAGCATTTCTGCGTTGCTTAAAATTTTCAGGAATCAGAAAAAGAAAAATATCATATTCCTGGAGAAGATTTTAATTATTTGAGTCTATCCTAACTTTGCATGTCTGTTGAGTCTAGTGTGTTTGTCGCTCCAAATATTCTCAGAAATTGCATGATAACATGGTTCTTGTCTCGTAACTTTACATAGGTTGCACTAAGTAAATGGTATGTGGAACCCACCTGCCTTAACTGCCACAGGGGAAGGGCAAGACCTCGATTCTGTAACTACTATGATAGGTGGAGCTGATGATCCTGGCCATATTAAGTTTTACCAATTTGGTTCAGTGAGTTTCCCTGATGTTCATCAGAATGATGTACAAGGAGATTGCTTCTCATACCTCTCCGAGTTCAAGACTGAAAACAAGAGGTTGTGTTTGGATTTGAACCGCTTAACAGATCCCAAGACTGATGCAAATTTCATTGATATCAAATTTTTAGATGACAAGTCTGACTTCAATGAAGTGTCTCAAACCTCGTATCCGGAGGTGATGATGAGCGAACTTAACGATTTAATTGATGAAAGTAATACCGTCCCTGCTGATTGTTCAGTGAATTATAAAAAACTAGAGGCGGACATCAATTTCATGCCACAGTCGTGTGAGTTGGTTTCAGGTTATCCCATAAAGGCTCATGGAAGAGAAGATAGAAATAGCATAATTTGTAGGTTACCTATGAGTTCTTCTCCTTCTCCTTCTTTCGAATGTGGCACATCATCCGTGCTGCCTTATCCAAATTGCTCTCAACAAATTGTCAATGGAAATTTTCTTAGTCTTGGCATAGGAGGTGGTATGGATACCAAATCCAATAGTAAGTTCAGTACTCGAGAAATTGCCAGTAAATTGGCGGATCCTCTACCATCCCACTATATGGTTCCTATTGTTGGACAAACTCCAACGAACCCTTCGAGTCTTACTCCATTAGTAGGCTGGCAATCAAATGTTGGTGCATTATCAAGCTCCTCATTAGCCGACACCCGTGTTGAAGGTGTACATTATGGAGACACTAGGTCAAAGATAAATCCAATCCAATTTCCTGGTTTCCAGGCTCCACAAGCTAATCCACGCTCTAACTTTCCAACAACGTATGATAATTTTGGGTTTAACCTGAATTCATCATTGTCGCCTTCTGTAATTCCTATAAACCCTCAATGTGGATTTGTCAACCAGAACCTGTTGGGGACTCAAATGCCTAGGCCTACATCTTTTTCGAGGCAAGGTATTCGTCTTCAACAACATTACAACAGCAGAAGTTCCATAAATGCGCCTTCTGAATCTGCATGGTACAAAGGAAGCCCCGTGGGTCATGAGCAACTAGGTGAGACTATCTCTCCCTCTCTGGATAAAATATCTGAGAGCGTCCTCTCCGGGATGGACTGATTATTATGCGATTTCGTCTATATGTTCATCTTTACTTCCAATTCCATAATAATGTAAATTTACAGTAATTATCTTCTAAAATCACCAATCTTGCCAGTGGAAAAAAATTATGTAAATTTAAGATGAACCGAGTCAAGTGTGATTTTTATTTGTCTAGGATGGGAAGGGTGAACATTGGCAACCATGATATTGTTGTTGATTTTTGCAAATCCTTTGCTCTTATCTAAAGCTTTTGCTATGGAGTTATTCATACAGGAAGATTAATGCCACTGGCAGAAGCTAAACGACCCCGAAATATTGGTAGTGTTTGTTTTCCAAGGAGTGTTCAACCAGTGCCAGTTGGTAAGGTTCAATTTCAGTCTCACAAGCTCTTGCACTAATGGAGACAATTGTTTCTTAGAGTTAATCAGTAGAAGTATGAGAAAGGATATGCATTTGTCTTAGCTTATTAGAAATTTCCCTAGTATTCTTCGTAAGTCACTAGTTATTATTTT
Organism: Striga asiatica; assembly: GCA_008636005.1. NCBI lineage: Eukaryota > Viridiplantae > Streptophyta > Magnoliopsida > Lamiales > Orobanchaceae > Striga > Striga asiatica. The sequence continues at coordinate 1,741,545 of BKCP01008292.1, read as the reverse complement.
TTTTTCTTCTCTCTTTTTCCTATGTGTGAAGGGAACCTGTCTTTGCAAGAAGAAGGTGCCACCAGTACAGGATTCGCTAACACTTCTCCTTCCCCATCAAATATTCAACCAGTTGGTGAGTGCATTTATCAATTGCAGATATTTTGACCATTTTTCAAAATTCTATACTTTAGCCTTATTTATTCCAAAATTTTCACCACCTTTGCTTTTTTTTGCTGGACGTTTGATTGATACTCTGGGGGTAAATATAAGTTTCAGAATCTGAAAAGTTTCTCAAGTGGGTGTCAATTTAATTACTGTGATTGGTATGTGGACTCTAGTTTTTGAGTAATGTTGAACTTCTTTGAGTCCTTTCTAGAAGTGTTGCAGATCCGAGAACTCATCTTGGTTTATGAGATAGCCAAAGGTGTACTCTTGTCTTTTTAGAGGTTAGATAAATCAAATATTTGTTAAGCATGTACCTTTTTTTGGAAATATTCATTCTGCAGGAATTATTCTTTTGTGAGAAGCAAGAATTAAGTAAATGTGGAGCATATACCAATTGGAGTTGGAACTCATTTAAAATTCCTCATTCGTAAAGTCAAGTTTCTGATAAATAGTAGTTGGCCACTATTATACTGTTCATCAGAACAAGCATTTACACGTAATCGTTAAGGGTCCTGTCTAATGATGAGTCTCTCTCTCTCTCTCCAATTTATTTCTCATCAGGGCAAACACCTTATTGTCATAATGTCAGCTCTATTGCTGGTAGTAGCTTAATATCTGATAGATTCGCATACCCAATTCCAAGAGTCAGCCCAATCCAGTCTGCGGCCACATTCCCTAGGAGGCTTGGTGTTCAACCTGCTGAGCCTACTCCTCAAACCATTGGAGGTCAGTATATAGGTTGAATGATATGAAGCTTGATACATTTGTGGCCAGATTTATTTAGAAATTATATTTTTTTTCGTTGTGAAACCTTTGGGTTTATAATTGAGAAAACATAGAAATTTCACTTGGTTTGAAAATTCATGCACCAAAGTTGTTGTTTCTACTGAACTGCTATTAAAATATATAACAGATGAGCCATCCACGTGTGGTCGAGTATGAATTTTTTATAATGGTACCAAAAAATAAATAAAATATTAATGCTAAAATAAGGGGAAAGATGAGTTGCCTCAGGCACTAGTAATCATGAAAATTTATTTGTAATCAGCACCTACTAAAATGTACTAGTGAAATATTCCGCAACCTTTATTGACCTATATCAGCCATTGATATTGCTTGTCAACTTTATCCATTTGTCCTTCCCGAAATAGTTATGGAAAATTTCTAGCTTTTGGATGGTTTTTTGATACTTTTGTTTTGTGTAGCCATTCCTGAAACCCGTCTACCAGTTCATGCTTACCCTGTTAGACCCATAGTTCCATCAGGTACTTCAGTGTAATCAAATTCATGAGAGACCTTTCCTAATATATTGCTTTTATACATGCTTATTTATCAATATAGGCCAGCATCAGCATGCAGTGCCTGCTCAAGTGCCTACTGTTTCTTCAAGGCCCGATTATTCAAGCAGTATGCATTTTTCATCTGTTCTATATTTATACTGAAGTTAGTGGAGGCGCTGTTGTGGTACAAATATATTTGGTTTTTACAGGTCAGGCTGCTCAACTTGCAAAATATGGGGTTGGGCCCCATGGCATTGTTTCTCGTCCACGTTTGAAAAGACAACAAACTGTAAACCCTTCAAATGAACGCTTGCTTCAACGTAGAAAGATAAGTCCTCGACCTGCTGTTATACATCAGCCGACCACTAGCAAAACGCCGAGTTTTCCATCTACTCGAGCTCCTATAAGAGCAACCAGACAGATTCCACCTGAAGCTCCTCTTCATATAAAATGGGAAGGTAAGAGTTGATATATTTGATTTTTTCGCGTTCTATTAATTGTATTCCTCAGATACCAATAGAAGAACCGAGGAATAATATTTTTTCTTTTTTAATCTCAAAATTGCAGTTTTTATTTTCCCCAAGTTTTATTTATGTAGTGCTTTCTTCCTTTGTAGGCTCTGATGAACCTATTGAGCCAAGTGGACATAAGTGTTTCCTGTGCAAGAGGGATATCTCGTTTACAACTGAAGGCCGAATGTACCAGCCACCTATCCCACCAGCTGCTGCCGTTCTACCTTGTGGGCACACATTTCATGACGATTGCTTGCAGAAAATCACACCCAAAGACTGTTTGAAAGATCCTCCCTGCATTCCTTGCGCTCTTGGAGAAACATGATGTGTAATAGTCAAGTTTTTTGCTGCTGGAGGG
>BKCP01008292.1:1703613-1739216 GCA_008636005.1 Striga asiatica | reverse complement strand
AACAGAAGGACAGAAGTAGAGGGAGAGAGGGATTTTGATTGTTTTCTTGGAGATGGAGTTAGGTATAGTTCTTGGAAATTTGCACAGTAGATTAGAGATTCCTTCAAGTCCCACATTTGTGGTTTATGTGTCAATATTTGTCATCAATGAGAGTCTTTTTGTTGGAGTATAAGGAGTACCCGTTCTCAATAGCTAAGCGATAGTTTTTTTGTGTTGAGGACAAACTCTTGTATCGTTTTGGAAGCCAGAAAGTTTCTTCATTATGATATTTTAGTAACACAGTTACTATAAGAGAGGTGGCTGCATGGCATCCAGAACCAGCTACTTAGTATAACTATGATAAGAGGATCATGTAGAGTGTTTTCTCTCAGGCTGTGCTTGTCTGAAATCATCAAATATCTGTACATTTTAATTTCTTATTTGATATGCGTGTTGCGGATATATGACCAATTAATTTGGATGACCATATGACTTCACCCAACCTCAAAGTCAAGTACAGTAANAACGAATTCTCTTTGCAAAATACGTACGGCCTATTCTTATTACAATGCGAACGCAAAATTGGATTATATCAAAGGTCAAAGAGGTGTTGTCAAAAATTTCTAAACAAGGGTTGAACGTTTATTTCAATTTTACTGAAATTGGATCATAACAACGGTGAAAGAACTTGTCAATTTTTAAACACGGGCTGGAGACTGGAGTGTTTAGTGGAATTTCTTGAAATTTTAAACCATGAACACAAGGTAAGGCCGCATGTTATACATAAAATGTACCGATCTAGGTTAACCTATTAAATGACGAGATTACATCGGACACCCGAATCCTGATGAACCAAGAACAACGGCACTTGGAACAACTTAAGATCATCGATGCCATCCTCTTTGCTATCTCACTCCGCATTACATATCTCTCAGGACAACATCACTTTTCAATCCATTTCTATATCCAATACAGAGAAAATCTATCTGGACGATTGTTCCGGCTTTTGTCTTAATGCAATTTTCTATCGTTCCCAAAAAAAAATAAAAAAATAAAAACTCTTATATTTTCACTAAGTATACGACTTTCTAGACAATAAATAAATAAATCTTAAAGGTTTGACCCATGTTTCTATAATGATCTTATATATTTTAGGAAAAAAAACTATTATATTGGAATGCACATTTTGTTTAAGTGAATCTATTATAACAACTTTAATCGAATATAGGATGATTCCACTATTGGATCTAAATTAATCAGACGTTTATGCGACTTGATTTTAGATTATTATTTAAGTTCGACTAACATCTGAATGTTTGTTTGTGTTGTTTGAAAATAGAATAAATGTAGAATCAATCCTCTTTTCTAGTTCACGGTGGGCACGAGTTAATATGTTCACCAACTGATGTGGCGGAAGATTAACATATCATACACTGTGTGTATAGCATTCAAAAATCACGAAAATTTGACACTTGATTGGCGAGCACATCTTAATGGGCCCATGGGCAAGTGAACATTTTCGAATCTATAATATATATTGAAAAACAATATATTATATATTTTGTTTTCTTTTTCCGTGGATACCTTATTTGTTCTCACTCATGTTGTACAATAAATATTTATTTAATGTGATGGAAAAAAGTGGTGGACAATTTGTTCATCGAAATTCACCTCGATTTGTACAAAATATGCATGGTAATCAGTTAACATTCAATCATCCAGACATGGCCACCGGATCGCCCGGCTCGCCGACCTGGCACTGACCCGGCTCGGTCAAACCCGTTGACCACGGGTCTGGGACCTGCCCGGATTTCAGACGGGCCATGTAAGGGTCCTGTTTTTTCGCCACTGACTCGGCGGGCCGGGCCGGGTCCGGCACGGAAAAAAATCAAAGATTTGAATTTTTTTTTTCTTTTTTTTAAGAAAACGGGCCAAACCCAAGTTGGGCCATGGACCCGGCATGGACCTAGGCCGTGCCGATTCAGGATTTGTCCAACCCAGCCCGTCGGCCCGGATTTTGGCCATGTCTACAATCACCCGGGTCGGCCTGGATTTTGGCCATGTCTACAATCATCCATCAAAAGTGCTACTTGAATATTATCACTTGTTTATTAACTTTCACATGGAGAGTGACTACACCAAAAATGAGGAGGATGTGTGTCTTGATTTTCTTTTGTAATGGCACATGTGTTCTCTTGGATACTTAGGAAGCATGATCTACGTCATCATATGCCATCTAAACGTTCTCTCAATCTCTGTTGTAGTTTGGGATGAGATTATTCAGATAAACGAAACTAGTATAATGACAATTTACTTTTCAGACGAACAACGTTACTTGAAGTTGTAATTGTTTTTATTGACAAGCCCGTAAGAAAATCAAGACACACATCCTCCTCATTTGTGGTGTAGTCACTCTCCATGTGAAAGTCAATAAACGAGTGATAATATTCAACTAGCACTAGCGATGGATGATTGAACATTAACTGATTACCATCTTTTTACAAATCAAAGAGAATTTTGATGAACAAGATGTCCACCACTTTTTTCCATCACAGTGAATAAATATTCATCATACGACATGAGTGAGAACAAACAAGGTATCCATGAAAAAAAAATGAATAATACATTGTTTTTCAATATATTTTTTTAAATAGTATTATGAAAAACCGACAATGATAGAATATATATTGCAGATTCGAAAATGTTCACAACATGAGCACATTAAGATGTGCTCACCAACCACGTGTCAAGATCTCGTGATTTTTGAATATTATACACACCGTTTATGGTATTCTAATCTCCTGTCACATCAGTTGGTATACATATTAACTCGTGCCCATAGTGGACCAGAGAAAATAATGATTATAGATTTATCCCATTTTCAAACAACACAAACAAACATTCGGTCTAAATAATAATCTAAAATCAAGTCGCATAAACGTCTTATTAATTTAGACCCAATAGTGAAATCATCCTTCGATTAAAATTGTTATAATTGATTCACCTAAACAAAAATATAATCGAATATTATAGTTNTATACTTGGTGAAAATATAGGAGTATTTTTTATTGAAAAAAAAAAATGTATTTTCAATTCTAAAAAGTACTGATTATTTTATTTTTGCCGAGCGGTTATCTTCCAAAACCTTGAGACTCAAGCAAAAGCGCAAAACCTCTCGGTGAAATCCCAATAATCACATTACTTCTCCTAAACCTCAAAGGACTAATAGAAACCCCATTTATCTCACCAATTAGCTTATTAATTTCGTGTTCACCACACATCCTGAAAGTAATTATTTCTTTTTTCTGCGTATAATCACTCAACGATATCAATCCTTTGTTTTATTTTCTGCGTTTGGCGAAGCAGAGCTAGAAGATGGCGATGAAAATAGACGACGAGCTAGTGCTACCTCCTGAAAACGAATTCGGACACGGAGTTTCGTGGGCCCGAGGCCCGCTCTTAGGAAAAGGGGCTTCCGCGCGCGTGTACAAGGCGACTCTCAAGGACGGCCGCTCTGAGTACAGCTGCTTGCCGCCGGAGATGGCTGTGAAGTCGGCCGACGTTTCTTATTCCGACACTCTCCAGATCGAGAAGCAGATCATGACCGAGTTAGGCCCGTGTCCCCAGCTGATCCAGTGCTTTGGCGACGAGTTGACTCAGGGAGAAGGCGGCAAGATGGGGTACAATCTGCTTCTGGAGTACGCCGACGGCGGAACCCTAGGCGACCGGATGAACAAATTCGGCGGCGACGGGATGCCGGAGCTCCAGGTAAAGATGCACACGCGATCCCTCCTCAGAGGCCTAAATCACATCCACATGTCGGGATACGTCCACTGCGATATAAAGCCCGACAATATTCTACTCGTGCCTCGACCCAGAAAAAGTTTGACCGGTCAAACCGAGTTCAAGGCAAAGATCGGAGATTTCGGGCTGGCCAAAAGGGCAAAATGGTCCAAGTGCAAGAAGAGGAAATTAGGGGAGGATAATATTCGCTGGCGGGGAACCCCTATGTATCTGTCCCCTGAAGCCGTGATGGGCAGCGAGCAAGAGGCGGTGTCCGATATTTGGGCGCTCGGATGTGTGGTGCTGAGGTTGCTGACTGGGAAGGTGCCGTGGGAAGGGAGGGACAATGAGGAGATTCTCGAAAAGATACGGACGAAGTCGGAAATTCCAAAAATTCCCAAGAAGGTGTCGAAGGACGCGCGGCATTTTCTGAGGTGCTGTTTCGAGAGGAAGGCCGTGTACCGGTTGACGGCCGACCTGCTTTTGGAGCACCCGTTTCTGGATGGGTTGGGTAGTGATGATGATTTTGAGTTCGAGAGTGATGTGGACGACGAGTTAAGCTGCGACAATATTGGCTCGTTTGATTCGGATTTGGATTTGGATTTGGATTCGAACGACGAGCCCTCGTGCTGTTCTTCTGTTGGAAAGGAGGTGCCCTCGAGATACGGACGACACTATGCGGTTGGTCAGAGTATTAATGGTCCTGCAGTGAAGTTTATGAGGTTACTTGTGAATTGAAAATAGTTAGGACAGTACTTACTGGAGATGATAGCTAGAGGAAGTGTTAATTAGATTCATCCATATTCGGTTGTTGCTGATAGATCTGTACTCTGATCATTAGTTGATGTAGTGTTGTTGATACATATGGAATAATGACCAATTATGTTTAGCTTATAAAAATTTTCAGCTACGTACTTCAGCATAAAGTCCATTTATTAGTTAGATTATTTTCCTAATCAAATATGTTGATGATCCACACGTCACAAAGTAATATTGGGAAGTAAGCAGAAAATAGAATAAAAATATTTAGTCTTCTTTCATCTAGCAGTAACAAAGTAAAAAGATACACATAGAAAAGCGATTCTAAAATAAGTTTTAATATGCTTGTAAATATTATAAACTTAATTACCTTAAAATTTGGGTCATCCTGTTATTAGGACCGACTTGTTTGTGGACATCATTCGATTAGTCGGATAGTGGAAGTTAGAGTTTGGTTTATTCATTTATTTAATAGCTCAAACAGCTAATCGAGCTAGCTTACAAAATCCAAAAATAATGGTCTATCTCAATTTGTTTGCAAGTAATCATAAATTTTAAGTTTAATCCAAAAATAATTGTCTATCTCAATTTGTTTGCAAGTAATTATAAATTTCAAGTTTATTGAGCGAGTCAAATCGAGTTTTCGCTAATTGAAATAATTCTACTAATTTATTAAACGAATACGAGCTCGAGTACGAGCAATTCAACTCAACTCGTCTCGAGTAAAATAACGCATACTTATCTTACAAAATTCTTGGGCATGCTTGTTTACAAATTATTTCATTCTCATTTAATTCATACTCAAAATCTAACTCAATTTTAACTCAACCCCACTATCTTTAATATTATTCATATAATTAAATTATACAAATCAATCATTCTTACACATCACATCAACCTTAATTCACTATTCATCCACTCACATAATTTTAACTACCTATCCTTTTCAATTATTTTTAATCATTTATCTCCTATTTTTACATCAAATCAATTTTAATTCAACTAACAACTAACCATATACCCTTTTTCAAAATTAACTATGGTTAACCAAAATAACTCATTTTGAACAAATTATTCTACAAACAAGCGCCCCCTTAACCTTCCAAATTGTCGTATACTAATAGTCATTACATTTTCTCAAACCAAAAAAATAAATAAATAATAATAATAGATAAATAATTAAAAGTAAAATTTATATATAAGAGTAAATAACTCATTGCCATTTTCACACATGTATTGAGTATAAATCAGAGAACATGAGCTCAAGGAGGAGCAAAGCTCTGTCGAATTGAATTAGGTTGCCATTTTCTGCAAAGCAATCCAGGTTCCATGGAGGACGACAAATGACAGTTATTCCTGTTATTGTTCATATTTGGTACTCACAATAGCTCTTCTCATTTTTCTGCTTCGTCTTTGCGCAGTTTTTATTGTCCTCTCAAGCAAACGCTGCTGTTTTATTGTTTTCTGTAAAACCTCACGATCACTCGTTTTCTCTTCTCAACCCTAAGTATATCCTCTGAATTTCCTCTTTTCTTCAGTATTCGTTCGAGTTTGGGAATTCCAGCGCTGTTTGCTTCGTTGCCCCAAATTTGAAGAAAATCGAAGGAGACGAACTCCGCACTTCCGCCTTCGTGCATTGCTCGTGAACAGACAATGGCGGGAAAGGAAAACGGCGTCGTTCGGGAAAAGACTGTGAATGAATACGGCGACGGGGTTGCATGGATTAGGGGTCCAATCATCGGAAAGGGGAGTTTTGGGCGGGTTTACACGGCGACTCTGAAAAATCCCAGACCAAAATACAGCTGCTTCCCGGCCGTGATGGCGGTCAAGTCTGCTGAAATCTCTCGTTCGGGCACAATTCAGAAGGAAAGGGAGGTAATGAGCAATTTGAATTCCAGTCCGTATTTGATTAAGTGTTTCGGAGAAGAGACGACCGTGGGTGACAACGGCATCATGGCTTATAATCTGTTGTTAGAATATGGCTCTGGCGGGACCTTAGCCAGTAGGATCGAGAAATCGAGCGGCAAAGGGTTGCCGGAACTCGAAGTTCGGTCACATACGAGGTCTATTCTTAGAGGCTTGAATCACATTCACGCAGCTGGATACGTGCATTGCGATATGAAGCCTGATAACATACTACTCGTGCACAGAACAGCTGGAAAAGGTGGGAAATTCACAGGGTTCACTGCGAAAATCGGTGATTTCGGCTTGGCAAAGAGAGGGAAATGGGACTCGAGGAAGAGAAAGTTTATGGAGCCCTGTTACTGGTGTGGGACTCCCACTTACCTGTCACCCGAAGCTGTGGTCGAGAGCATACAAGAGGCTCCATCTGATGTGTGGGCTGTCGGGTGTATTGTGCTCGAGATGTTAACAGGTAAGCCCGCGTGGGATGAGAAAAATGCCAATCGAATTCTTGAAAAGATTAAGGCTGCTAATGAAATTCCCAAAATTCCGGATAAGTTGTCGGAGGATGCTCGGGATTTTATAAAGCGTTGTCTCGTGCGGAAATCGATGTATAGGTTCACTTGTGAGATGCTTTTAGATCATCCGTTTCTTGAAGACATGGCTAGTGATGATGAAGATGATGACGAGGATAATGCATTGGAAGAGTCTGATGGTTGTGAATGTCTGGATGAGATTGAGTCTGCAGAGGTGGAATATGAAAGTGAGGAGATTGGTGAAGAGTTTTTTGCAGACGAGTGGGATGAGGAGCCGTCTTCTTATTGGTCTGATTTGTCCAGGGAGAAAGAACCTGAAGTTGTTGAAAGAGAAGGCGTAGAGGCTGGTGTACCACAGGTTATAACTAAAAGACGGCAAGATTGTCGGGCTACTTTTACCATCTCAACTGGAGTCCAGTAATGTTTATTTTGGTGAGCCAAGTATAGAAGTGTAGTGAGAAATAGAGTTGATTGTCCTTTGATTTGTTGTTTGTAGATTCAACTCTTCATTGACCAGCTATATACTCTGTTGTGTAACTGAAACATGTCTGAATTTCAGTGAATATATATATATATAAATGTTATTTTTCTGGGCATATTTATTTGTAATATTTTTTCTACATTTATGATTATTTTAATTTCATTTTTCCCTTTCCTGCACGTCAATTTGGAGTGTACATTATCAGTTCTGAGTTCTCCGTGGAATGAAATGCTGTTATTAGATTAGATTCATCTCCTATGTTAGGAAATAGTGGAACAAATGTTGCGTTATTTCCATAAGCGCGCATCACGCTTTTGTTGGTCATTTTGCATGGATTCAGTGTCTATCATGAGTCCGATTCACTTAGTCTGGATAATTTGACTCTTAAAAGTTGATCATCTTATTACAGATATTAATCCGATTTCTGCAACCTTGCTCAGTATATTATTTATTTTATTCAGTCTGGCCAGCCGATTAAATGATCTGCTGCACTTTGTCCTTCGTTCTAATGCTTTTTAAGTTTTGCATTTTCCTCTGTGTGATTTTATCATGTAGATGGAAAGCGATAGTCTCCTAGAATTTTGGTTTTCGTGGTTCATCTTGATGGGGACTATCTCACGGACACTTCAAATAACTTCCAAGAAGTGATTGCAGTATATAATGTGGGTCGTATGGCTTTATCTTCCAGAAATAATATACTTTGTCCTGTTCAATCTTGGCCAATCCGAGATTCGAAGGCGAATCATTATTAACAGGTTACAGCACGAGTTCAATAAAATCGTGTCCCAAACATGGTGTCCTTTTTGTAATCATGGTTATTTTCTTTTTCCGTCTTCTGATACAAGTTAGCAGGCGACACAGGACATGAAGTTAGCATTCATATCCTTCCAAATGTGGAAAACTCTGTGATGTAAGACACTCAAGTATCGAACAATTCATTTCCATGCTCGGCTGTCGGTATACTTTCACTTTCCAACCAGCAACTAAGAAGCTCGTCTTGATTGTTCGTCGGTCTCATGTGATTGACTTTAACTATATTAAAGACTCAGAAGACTTTAAGAGGACAAATGAAAGCCGGGAAACTGTTTAAATATGGCAATTCGGTCTGTGAAAAAGCTCATCATGATTCATGCATGAGTGCACATGCAAACTGGAATTTATTTCCATTCAAATCTTCATCAATAGCTGAGGTTGTGGAAAAAAACCATGATGGTTAGGAATGGTATCACCATTTTTAGAGGAAAATATATTTGCCAAGAAGGATGGCAAAGAAAAGCAAAAGAAATACTGCTCTCTCATGTCAGCCAGTTGGTGCCCGGGTATTACATCACTATATTTATTTATGTAAGAAAATGAAAAGATAAAAAGAAAAGACATTTAAGCCGGTCAAAGGAGGTCATTGTCAACTATTACCTACAAAATTTCGAAATATTTAGTAGTATTATGTTATACATAGTTTTGGAATTACATAATTTTTTATTCTATAAACAAAATAAATATTTTTATTTTTGAATGCATCATAATCATTAGATCAGATCATCCAATGACTGAAAAAGACTGAAAAAGAGTCAAGATTAATTGTATGATAAATGAATTATTCTATTCAACTTGAAAAAAAATGAATATATCTTAAATAAAATAAATAACATTTCATATAAAATATCTTTTAGAATTTAAAATAATGTTACAAATTCTTTTACTTTATTATTAATTATTTATAATTGTTATTTCACAATAAGAATTTTATTTTTTTTTATTTTTTGTTCAACAATTAATTTTTTGCTCAAACACCGTGCAGTTCACATATATTGTACAATAGTATAAACAAAGTAAATAATGAGATATCCCCTAGATCATATCTTAAATTGGCTAGTAAACGAGCCCAAATAAGATTATACCCAACTAGTAAAGTAAAATCCATTCTCAGAGCCCATTGATAAAGAAAGCCCATTTCATTACTTTCCTCCCCTTCTCCAGAATCCTCTGGTGTACCCCACAAGCTCCATTTTTTCCCGCAGAAAATTCTGGTTCTCTCTAAAATTTTCCTGACCTTTCTCTACATTTCTCCACCTGTTCTTCACCTCCTGAACAACCTGGAAATGTCCAATCAATTCAAGCCCATACTCCTAGTCCTATATAAACCAGCCATTTTCTTCCCCTGCTTCACAATCACAGCAGATAAACAAACCCAAAAAGAAAAAAGAAAAAATCATTCCCTTAAAACTTGCTCAATCAAACTTCAATAAAGCAATCCAACTTCTGTAGCTATGGCGAAAAGTGAAGGCAAGGCGATCGGCATCGACCTCGGCACGACCTACAGCTGCGTGGGCGTCTGGCAGAACGACCGAGTCGAGATTATCCCCAACGACCAGGGCAACCGGACCACACCTTCCTACGTTGCCTTCACCGACACTGAGCGCCTCATCGGGGACGCCGCCAAGAACCAGGTCGCCATGAACCCTGTCAACACCGTCTTCGACGCCAAGCGCCTCATCGGCCGCCGCTTCTCGGACCCATCCGTACAGGCCGACATGAAGCTCTGGCCCTTCAAGCTGGTCCCTGGGCCTGGCGACAAACCCATGATTCAGGTCCAGTACAAGGGCGAGGACAAGCTCTTCGCTCCAGAGGAGATCTCATCCATGGTCCTCACTAAGATGAAAGAAGTCGCCGAGGCCTTTTTAGGTCAGACTATCAAAAACGCCGTTGTCACGGTGCCTGCCTATTTCAACGATTCTCAGCGTCAGGCCACCAAGGACGCCGGCGCAATTGCTGGTCTGAACGTGATGAGGATTATAAACGAGCCGACTGCTGCTGCAATTGCTTACGGCCTTGATAAGAAGGCTTCTAGAAGCGGGGAGAAGAACGTGTTGATATTCGATCTCGGTGGTGGGACCTTTGATGTGTCTTTACTGACAATTGAGGAAGGTATCTTCGAGGTGAAGGCCACTGCCGGAGATACTCATCTGGGCGGCGAGGATTTCGACAACCGTCTGGTGAACCACTTTGCAGCGGAGTTCAGAAGGAAGCACAAGAAGGACATTTCCGGCAACGCCAGGGCTCTCAGGCGGCTGAGGACGGCTTGTGAGAGGGCAAAACGGACATTATCCTCCACCACACAGACGACAATTGAGATCGACTCACTTTACGAAGGGATCGATTTCTACGCCACCATCACAAGGGCCAGATTTGAAGAACTGAATATGGATCTGTTCAGAAAATGTATGGAGCCAGTCGAGAAATGCCTGAGGGATGCCAAGATTGACAAGAGCCAAGTTCACGACGTGGTTCTTGTTGGCGGATCCACCAGAATTCCCAAAGTGCAGCAGCTTTTGCAGGATTTCTTCAATGGGAAGGAACTCTGCAAGAGCATCAATCCAGACGAGGCCGTGGCCTATGGGGCAGCTGTTCAGGCCGCGATTCTGAGTGGAGAAGGAGATGCGAAGGTTCAAGACTTACTTCTATTGGATGTCACCCCTCTCAGCCTTGGACTCGAGACAGCTGGCGGCGTTATGACTGTCCTGATCCCGAGGAACACTACTGTCCCGACTAAAAAGGAGCAGATTTTCTCGACCTATGCAGACAATCAGCCTGGAGTATTGATCCAGGTGTACGAAGGAGAGCGCCCGATGACTAAGGACAATAATCTTCTCGGAAAATTCGAGCTCAAAGGCATCCCTCCAGCACCAAGGGGAGTTCCTCAGATCAACGTGTGTTTCGACATTGATGCGAATGGGATTCTGAATGTGTCGGCTGAGGATAAGACTGCTGGGGTGAAGAACAAGATTACCATCACCAATGATAAAGGGAGGCTGAGTAAGGATGAGATAGAGAAGATGGTGCAGGAGGCTGAGAGGTACAAGGCTGAGGATGAGGCTGTGAAGAAGAAGGTTGAGGCGAAGAATGCTCTGGAGAATTATGCTTACAACATGAGGAATACTGTGAAGGATGAGAAGATTGGTTCTAAGTTGGGTTCGGAGAAGCAGACGATCGAGAAGGCTGTGGATGAGACGATTGAGTGGTTGGATAGGAATCAGTTGGCTGAGGTGGAGGAGTTTGAGGATAAACTGAAGGAGTTGGAGAATCTGTGTAATCCGATTATTTCGAAGATGTATGCAGGTGGGGATGTGCCGCCATCTGGGGCTGAGATGCCTGGAGCTGGTGGCTATGGAGGCAATGCTGGCGGTGGGGCTACTGGTGCTGGTCCTAAGATTGAGGAAGTTGATTAATTAAAGAGTGTTTGTGGTTTAATGAAAATAAGGCTTGCTGTTGTGTTTGGTTGTTTTACTGTTTTCTTAGTGTGGGTTTTGCCAACTAGTGTGTACTAGTTGGCGGTGTAGAATCTGAATGTTTTGAGTGCAATGTAAGTTTTAAGAGTTTGTTAATAAATAAATATTATCTTTTTCCATCACAGTTTGCAGTTTTGGAAATTGTATGTGAGAAGTCTGTTTACCGAGTTTTTCTTTGAAAAGCAAAGTATTGCAACTACAAAACAGTCCAGCATGCATTATGAGTTGATTTTGTATCTAATTCGAATGCATTTTTGGATATGATTATTCAAACCTCATAGTTCAGTCATGTGCTCACAGAATACGGGAAAGAGAGAGAGAGAGAGAGGAATCACTGTCTCTGAATGAATAAGATCAATAGCAATGCTGTCAAGGCCTTCAATTATATTCAGGTGAACTCCAAAGGGAATCTGTAAATTTCATTATAATTATTGAGCTCATAACAATAACAAATCAAATGAGAAGAGAATCCTTTAAAACTGAATAAGTTCAAATACATGAGAACCCAAAAAAATGGAAAAAATAAATCAGCAGTAATCGATGGAAGATAATGAAACACCACGGTTGGCTTCATTTTGGTCATCAATGATCTTCCAAAATTGTTGAAAAATAGAAAATTGGAACCATAGTTTTATACTTGAGTATTTCTTTGTCTTTGATTTGTTTTGTTTTGATTTCATTTTATTAGATTAATTAACTCATCACATAATTGATCATCTAAATAAAACTAACAATATCATAATACTTCAATTATGTCATCTATTGACAAACAACCTTCCCATTCACTATTAGTGAAGTCATACACTTGCAGACAGTTTCAAACTTGTAAATGTCCAATTACTACATTAACTTGAGAACAACCCCTTTAAATTTGATCAAGTACTCATGAATGCTCACTTGATAAATTTCGTTACGTAAAGAACGAGTATCAAAGTTATCTATCTATATATATATATTTTATAATAAAACCATATATCAATTAAAAAAGTTATCTATAAATTCATTACACATGAATTAAAAAAAATACTATAATATGACGAAAAAATCGTACAAATAGAAATCCCCATTTTAATCACAATTAAGCATAGTTTTTAAACTCGGCCCGGTGATTGACCCGGGCAGGTTCTCGGGTCACCGGGTCAATTGCTGACCGAATAATTAATTTCAAAATATTTAAAATTATATATAGAGTATTTTTGTTATATAAATATACATAAAAGTAACAAAATTAAATGTTTTGTGTATAAAATTTGTATATTAAAGTGTTAATAATATGTATCTCATGATAAATATTTACCATATAAACATATATACATATTTTTATTTTTAAAAAACAAAAAAATAAAAAAAATATAAAAAATATGTGTGGACCGGGTCAACCGGGTCGACCCGACCGGGTCAATGCCCCGGGTCGGCTAGGTTTTGACCGGGTTTGACCGGATCCTTGGTTGCCCGGTCCAAATACTCCACCCGGATCGGTTCCGGCTCCGGGTCGACCCGTCCGATCCGGGTCTCAAAATACTTCAATTAAGAATAAAAAATTTACACAGTATTTTGAAATTTAAATAAAAGAATTTATCTGTTACATTTCTTTTGAAATTTAGTATAATTTTTTTTAACTAGTATCATGTAATAATGGTTTCCGAGCATATATGACGAGCATACTTGTAATCATATGTGTAATTTATGGGCTTCGAAGTAGTCCATGTGGATCTTAACTCTCTCCTCTTAAGACTTTTGACATGAGATTTTATATGACATTCGCATGCATAAAATAATAATTATATTTATCATTGTAATAAAACTAATTAAGTTATCTATCTATACTTATATTAAAGGAGTCCTATTTACTAAATTTAGTAGCTAGAAAAGTCAACAACATTTATTTTCATTACTATTTCCATATTATACAGTTTTATTTAATATTTGTTTTCCTGTTACGATTTTTAAAAACAGATATGGTCAAATTCTCTCATCGTTAATTATTTTCTATTAATTATAATTTATTTATTTATTATTTTATTAGCAAAAACGGACCAACATTAATTGATTTCCTTAAAATGTGGAAGTTGTTGCTTTATTTTTGTACAGAAAATCGGGCTTCATTATAAAAATTTGTTCAATTACACAATGAATTTGCTATGATATAATTATTTTTTATAGGAACCTTTTTTTTTAACATAAAAATATGGCATTTCAATAAGATTTTCGATTTTTTAAGACTGATTGTTATCATGCTATGAAATTGAACATTCCAATATACCTTAATAAAATATACACGTGGTGTATACATCAGTTAATAGAAATATAGAATCCTCATATTTTTATATATATGTGTGTAATTTTTCTATTACCAAATTTAATTGATAGTTGTTGTGTTATGAGTTTTTCATAATTGTTACTTGGTTGTTGTGATATTTAGTTTGGTTGGTGTCACAAAAATTCTAATCTATATATATAATAAGAATAATCATTTAATGCAAATTAGAAAAATATTGATATTAGAAGATATTGAGTTCATGACTTTTCTTAAATCAAAGTTGTTTAATTAGTATACAAAATTAAATTCTAAAAAAATATATGTGTATATTTTGTACATTATTTATACACTATTTAATTTTAAATTTATTTACGTATTTTAAATTGATTACTTATATAAATAATACTAACGTGCATTAAATATATTTTTACATAAAATAAAAAGAACAAGAAGACGTGCAACTTGTATAACTTTATAAATAATAATGACATTATATGGCAACAGAGTTTAATAATTAACTATTATATAGTGAATAAGAATAAGTAAAATTGTTATTTTCTCTTATATCAACGAATAAATATATATAATAAAATTAAATTTATATTAGTATAAATGTGTTAGTGAGATAATATATTAATTATTTTACAAGTTAGCCCTAACATGCTCATGTTTAATGTTCTGACTAATAAAACAACGCTGATTAAAAGATGTGAAAAATAGATTACAACCCTATTTTTTTAGACTTAACTGTGATTAAAAGATGTAGAAAATAGATGATAACTCTTTTCAGACTGAAACGAGACTTAACGGTGATTAAAATAGGTGGAAAATGGATAATAACCCTTTTCAGACTTAAACGGACAGAGCCTGTGAAAATAATTCATTTAATATTTCTCTCCCGTGTATCGCACGGGATACGTACTAGTTAATATTTAATGGGAGATGATAAAATTATTTATCAATTAAATAAATTTATCAAAAAAAATATATTATATGATATGGGTCAGATTATTGTCAGAATAGTTATTATAATGGATGAAAACTATTTTAAACCTAAAGAAAGGCGGCTCATTTTTATAAGTCAAAATAACCGTCTAATACTTTGTACTATGTGATTATTTAAGCGAAATTTCTGGGCAATAATTATTATTTCTTCTATCACCCACGTAAATATTGTTGACTTTCTCCTAAACCAAGAAGGATTTGGAAAAAATTTAAGTTTTCCGTTAACTCGTCACCATCACTTTTCTATCTTTTCCAAATTTCACGAAAGTCAGAAGGATTCGCGTACACTGTTACTTAATGACGATAATAAGCGGAGAAAAAAAGGCTGCGATTCACGACTACGGAGAAAGCGTTGCATGGATAAGAGGTCCTTTACTGGGAAAAGGGGGCTGCGGCCGCGTCTACAAGGCTATTCCGAGACTCCCATATTCCAAAACAAAAGACGGCCGCCCTTTCCCCGCCAAGCTAGCCGTGAAATCCGCCAAATTTTCCCTTTCCAACACCCTTCAAGCCGAGAAGGAGATATTGAGCAACTTCATCGGCTTCCCTTACGTAATCCAATGCCTCGGCAACGAGACCACCATGAGTTGTCACGACGGCTTGCCGAGTTACAATCTCTTGCTCGAGTACGCGTCCGGCGGCACCATACTCGACAGGATTCGCACGTCGCACGCCAGAAAATTGCCCGTAATCGAGGCAAAGATGCACACGAGGTCCATTCTGAGAGGTCTGGAACGCGTTCACGCGCTCGGGTACGTGCACTGTGATCTGAAGCCGGAAAATATTCTGCTAGTGTCTTGTTCCGGTGAAAATCAGTTGAGGGCGAAAATTGGAGACTTTGGTCTGGCGAAGAAGAAGGGTTCTGTTCCGTACGCGAGGGGTACGACTCTGTATCTGTCGCACGAGGCTGTGACGCGTAACCTGCAAGAGGCGCCGAGTGATGTTTGGGCTTTGGGGTGCATCGTGCTTGTGATGCTGACTGGGAAGGCGCCGTGGAGTGGGAAGGGAAAGGAAATTCTTGCGAAGATAAGGGAAGAACGGATGCCGTATATTCCTTCGGGGGAGATATCGTTTTTCGCGAGGGACTTTTTGGAGTGTTGTTTTGAGTTGGACGTAGATTGTAGAGGGACTGCGGAGTCGCTTTTGCGACATCCGTTTCTATGTGGTTTGGGCGAAGAAGATTATTATGGGGTGAAAGAGTTTGGTGAGAAGGTCGCGTCCACTAGTGACGATTTCCGGCGGCTGACTCGTGTTTTTCCTGGTCTACCGCACGAGGTTATTTTGGGTCATCGGTTATAATAAAACGTACAAAAGGGGAAATGGTGTCTTTACAAGGTGTATAGGAAAGAATATTCCGGTTAGTTTCACCGTAACTCGACTGCTTTTGATGGGATTGAGTATGCCTGTAGTAGAAACGGTGGTGACAAAGTTCCTATGTTGCTAGTTTGTTTTGATGGTTTTCTAGTTTTACTTGTACAATGAAAACTGCCAAACAAATTCATTTTGGGATGTCAATAAGTGCTCTGAAAAAGAATAAGCAAACAAAGAAAAATGAGAAGAAAAAAATAGTGACGATCCATAGATATATATATGTCAAGGGATCATAGAAGTCAAGTCTAAGAAGCTGACCAAATTCAGAGAATCTTGTAAATTAGAAAATTTTGGAAGTACAAGATCGATCGATCAGCTGAGAATCATCAATCTATTGTTGAGATGTTGCATAAAACAATACATTCTATAACTAAAATAACTGTAACCTGATCTTTTCATAAATAGATCAGAACATAAATCAAGATCATGTGAAAGTTGTACAAAAATGGAACATAAATAAAATTAAGTTATTCAAACCTCCAAAAAATGGATTACAATTTTCCCCTGAAGCTACCATCATGATGCATTACCCCTTAAATTAAAAACACTACAAGAATTGAAACTCGAGGAGAACAAGTTTATCTCCAACCCCAAAGAATCTCCCATCAACTTAAATTAACAAAGATTTATTAATAAAACATAAAATTAGTTTTTTTATATATATAAAAAAAAAGGTTATGCCGCCAGCTAGCATCATGACCATCATCATCATCAAGCCCTCGGGCTCAAGGACGGCGTAATGTCCTGAAAAACTCTCAGCCTCTTCTCCACCTTCCTCTGAGGTATGACTATTCCACACTCATCAGACCTTTTCTCACCGGCACATTTAGTAGTAGTTTCGCTCCCGTTAGTACCCAACACAGCCGCAATTATTGCCTCCTCAAAGTCCTTACTGTCCGGCAACAAATCATCCCAACAACTCTTTCCCGTCTCGTTAATGGATTCTTTCTTTCCCGGGCCCACCACCACGTGATTCCCCGACCTCGTCCTCTTGAGGCTCTCCCCGCCAAACCTCGTCGAGTAAAACGGCTGAGCGTCAATGTTCAGCTGATTTACCAAAATACCCCCTCCTCCACCTGTTGTTTTTGCCGCCGTAAAATTCGGGACGACATTTGAATTGACATTCTCGTCGGCAAAAGGGTCATGACTGGGGGGGACAATGTAAGAAGGGTTTTGTTGTTGGGCCTGCTGCTCCCTGCAGGGCCTGGGCTGCCAAATTGCAGACGAGCCCAAGAAGGCATCGAAAAGTTTTCTCTGCTGGACTCTGTCACAGCCGCCTTTGCTCATCATCTCGGACTCGAGGTCCTTTAACATCTCTTGGGCCCGCTCGTAGGCCTTGAGATGGGAGTCAACCCCTCTGGGCCCATCTGCCATAGCGGGCCTTACCCGGCGGAGAGTCTCTTTGGCCTCTCCAATCCTTCCCTGCTTCATTAGGCAGATGCCGAGATTGCACATTTTGTTGTTATCGGGTGCAAGCAGTAGGGCCCGCCTGTAGGCTTCTTCTGCTTCCATGTAGTTGTTCTGCTGCATCAGCGCCCACCCTAGGTTACCCTGCACCCCCACCACCAACCAAACAACTAATGCATAAATAAATGTTTATTCGTTCTAGTATTGTTGGTGAAATAAGAATTCATATGATCAATTGCAGTTTTTCAGTTATGGAACAAAATCATCAGTTTCTCCCAATTTCAGAAAATTACACATTTTAGTATTCCATTATTGCAATTTTTTTATTATTATTTTTTTATTCTCACCAGCAATCGAGTGGCTTCTTGCTCGACAGACACCTGAAACTTTTTCCCTTGTGACCGAGCAGTTTTTGTGCGCTTGCCATTGAAGGCCATACCTTGCTGAATTAGGTACAGTTTGTGTCTCAGCAATGTGATTTGGTCATCCAATCTTCCACATCTCTGTGCAAAAAACACAATTACATAATAAAAGCCCAGTCTTTATTTACAGAAGGCAGCAACAGAACTTAAACTAGGAAGAAGAAATGTAAAATAAATTATTTTACCTTGTAAAGGTCTAATAGGATGTTATCGAGGGATTCCTGGGCTTGATCGGAACATCTGCTGCGTAATGATTTAATGGCCTCGATGGCCTCCTCAGCCCGATTCTGCTGCTTCATAACGATGGCCATGTCTTTGAGAGCACTATCCACTCTATCCCCTGCGTTAATGGCCGCCCAAAACAGTGGTATTGCCCTTTCGGGATCCTTATCCACCAGCTAAATCAACAAAAGAAGCACCAATTTTAATAACGTTAATAAAAAAATGGAAAAATCAGATAAATTGGTTAAAATTAAAAATCTTGGAAACTGACTTGGACATTCTTGGCTCGGACATAAGGGGTGTCCCCAACTGGGACCTTGTGGGCGACATGAAAGGCTTCGGAGCGAGTTCGTGAAACTCCCTGAAGAGGCTTGGCCGGAGAAGATGGAGCTGATTTCGTGGGCCGGAATCCGGGTGGCGCATTCCACATTTCTTGCATCATTTCTCTTTTATGTGATAAAAAGAAAAAAAAAAAAGTAAGTATGTGGAATGAAAAAATGGAGAGAAGGAGAATGAGAGAGGAGAGGGAGAAGAGATCTGTGAATGACAGAGAGAAAGACGAAAGCAGGGCGGGGTTTAGAAGACGGCTTTAGGAGATTTTGATGTTCAAGATTTCGGAATCAGACCGTTGGAGGAATTTACCGTTTAAACAAACTAGCCGTTGGGCTCGGGTTACTCATTTTTGTTATTAACTTATTAACTTATTATTGGGCAGCAAGGGAGATATTTATTTTTCTTAATAATCTTTGCTACTGACTGCATTTATTTTTTTTAAGATATTTTTTGGTTATTCTTTTTGTTATCACTCTATATGTGGACTTCTCTTTTTCTGTAATGTTTTGGTTTGACTTATTAATAATTTTTTTAAAAAAAATACAACAACCTTGTCACACGGAATTTTACAAAGCAAATATTAGTAATTTTATGAAATTGTGGACTTACCACATTTATTATCAATGTTGTTACAATTATTATGAATATAAATAGTAGAATTGTATTTATTGTAAATAATAGAAATGTTAAATGTTGATTTTGAGGATATTGGTAGATTATAACAAATTGTGCACCTCAAGTGACGAAAATTAGCAATAATTTTCTTATCCATTTTTTTAATATATTTTTAAATACTTATAAGACGTTATCAGTAAGAGCGATCTAGACGATCAGTTTGTCTATGTTATAAGCAGTGCTTTAAATAGCTCGCTATTGCTCGCTATATAGCATTTTGTAATCAACCATCATGTTTTATTATATGCAAATATATTTATAATATTTCAATAAAAAAAATTATACTCAAATAGCTTACACAATACGCAACGCTATTTACGCTACGCAGTATAAAGGCCAAAATGCAACGCATTACGCTATACGCATTTTAAAACACTTGTTATAAGTACTAGTAATGGTAAGAATATACTTAAAGGCGACACATGTCTTCTTTTTTGACAGAGATCTAAACGACATCATTTAGCCACTGATCAACATGCAAGTGAAGCAATTTAATTTTCATCGCAAAAATCAAATTAATGTTCTCGAGAGACTGTTAAATGGTCATTCACCTCAACATCGTCGGACTCGTTTAACAGAGGTTGACCCCAGATGACCTACCCCGCTACGTAGTATGTAGGATGTCCACGAGCTATCCAGTTTGTAGTGAAATGCCTGTTTGGTCACAAAAAGATCTTGGTTAGTCCCGAACAACACCCATCAGTTCCCCGAATAGCACCCCGATTGATCACGAAAAAGGTCTCGGGCTCTTCCAACAACACTGGCTTCAAGTTAAAACAAAAAAAATTAGCTAAATTTTAAATTTATGAATTAACTAAAACATAAACTTTAAATTACTACAAAATTAAACTGAAATAAATTGAAAAAAATATACCATTCACCGAGTGAATTCGATTTCAAACACGAGTGCCTGAAAACCATGAGAATGTGTAATGGGTTGAATACGATTAGGCTCAACCTCCTTTTGTTAAACTCTTAGACAAGGCACCAAAGAGCCACACGATTGGCCTGTGGCCACAATAGCTTTGGCTCTACAAGCCCATTGATAACATCTCCTACAAATGCACAATGTTTGCCCAGAACCGACTTACAAGAACCTCTTAAAGACTTGTTGTACAAACTTAATGAATGAAATTTGACCTAGGATAATTGATTCTGAAACCGTGTCTTCCAATCTTGTAACTTTTTTTTCTTAATGTTGTAACATAAATATTAAACATAACTTTATTAATTTTTTAATTAAGTGCATTAGCTAACTTAAGTATCTTATCTTAGGCCTATAAATAGTGTGGTCTTCTTTGAGGAGATAGACACGCGAAAGGAAGAAAACAAATAAAAAATAAGAAATCCTGATTTCATGGCTTTATGGCTATCAAGCTAGATATGGCTAAAGCCTTCGACACAGTAGAGTGGGAGAGTGTGAGATTAATCTTGATTAAATGGGGTTTTCATCTATCCTTTGTTCAATGGATTATGGCTTGCATATCTTCACCCTCCTTTTCTTTCAATGTGAATGGCAATGTTGACGTTAAGTCTTCAAGGCGGATAAGACAGGGTGACCCCTTATCCCCCTACCTTTTTATCCTGATTTCAGAAATTTTTTCCTACTTGTTGAAGCAAGAAGTCCAGAGAGGAAACTACTCTGAAATCAGAACTGCCAGACTCGAACCCATGCTCATTCATCTATTCTTTGCAGACGACACACTTCAATTTGCTAAAGCAGACATTCATCATGCTCGGCTTATTCTGGATATCCATCATAAATACAGGGTCATCACTGGACAGCTTGTTAATCTCCATAAGTCTACAATCACTTTCAGTAGAAACCTCCTCCATCTACCAAGCAGGCTATATGCTCCACTCTGATGGGAATAACAGTTCACTCTTCTTCTAGGTATCTTGGTCTACCACTTGGTATTTGAAGATCTAAAGCCGAAACATTTAACTTTGTCCAAGACTCAATGAAAAAGAAACTCTCAAACTGGAAAAACAAATTTCTCTCATTTGCTGGGAAGGAAGTGCTACTCAAATCGGTCCTTGCGGCCTTGCCCATACATGCTATGTCCTGCTTTCTACTTCCAAAAAAGGTGCATAAAACTCTATCTCAATCTATGGCAACCTTCTGGTGGAAAAAGAAGAAAGACAATAGCAAACCCATTCATTGGAAATCATGGAAGCATCTCACCCTGCCAAAAAAGTTTGGAGGCCTTAGGTTTTTGGATCTACAACTCATGAATCATGCTCTCATTGCTAAGCAAATTTGGAAACTCTGTCAATTCTCACTCTCCTGTAGGCAAAGTCTTGAAAGCTAAATACTTCCCAAATGGGGACATCTTCTCGACAAAAAAAAAAAAAAAAAAAACAAAGTCAGGGGTCATGGATGTGGAATAGTTGGTTGGAGGTCTTGGATTCTTTTCAAGTCGGAGCTAGATTTCAAGTCAGGAATGGGACTTCTATCAAAATCTGGGACCACCCTTGGGTCCCAAGAATCCCAAGCTTCAGACCTATTAAACCTCTCTCCGGCCATTCTGATTTTGTTTGGGTACATGAGCTTATTGATGACTCCGGGCTATTTTGGAACAAAGAGCTGGTCACTTCTCTTTTCTCAAATAGAGATGCTGTGGCTATTCTTGGGATCACAGGTTTAAATCCTTCTGAAGGCGATTCTCTGGTTTGGGATTGTAGCACCAATGGTAAGTTCTCAGTCTCAGCTACTTATTCTAAGCTAATCTCTGACAAAAGGCTAAGTCTTGATCTCCCTGAAAATAGCAACAACTCATTGCCCAAACTTGTCAGAAAATGGAGTTGGGGTCTTAAAATTAAAGGGAAGATTAAGCATTTTCTGTGGGGTTGCTTTAATAACATCCTGCCTTGTAGCTTTAACTTGGAAAAGAAAGGGCTCAAAATAGACACTATTTGTAAAGCTTGTGGGGAAGATGTTGAATGCATGGAGCATTTGTTCTTTCATTGCGCCAAAGTTGCTAAAGTCTGGAAATTATCTCCAGTCAACTGGGATGGAATTCATTCTCTTTCACGCAATTTCAAAGAGTGGTGGTCCAAGATTTGTTCAATTACACCTTCTAGCACAACCACTAAAAGAATTGAGATTACTGTCTATATTCTCTGGGGCATTTGGAAAAACAGAAATCTTTGGGTCTTTCAGGATACTTGGAGGGATGAGAAAGCCATTGTGGATCAAGCAATGCGGGATTGGCAAGATTTTTCCAACATGGGGAATGTGCAACTTGATTAAGAGGGGCAGCAGCTGTTCTAGTCTTTCTGTTTGAGTAGTATTTTATAGATCTTCTATGTTTCTGCCTCTTTTATTTCCCTTTTCTTTTTTATCTTGGTTTTGGTTAGTTTTCTTTATTTTGTTTAGCACTTTGGTTGTTCTTATGAGTGGACGGCTAGGCCGGGTGCAGAGCCCAAGGAATAGCTCTTGGAAACAAGGTCTTATAGCTCAATCTATGCGAAGTTTCTGGTGTTCTTCCTTGTATTTTGATTCTATGTTGTATTTGTTTAGGACACTTTGAGTGATCCTCTCATTCTTCCGGGTGGAAGTGGCCTGTAGTTTCTTAAATTTGTATATTTGTTTCGAATTAAGTCTTTATCCTTATTTTTGTTATAGTGCTTTAGTCTAGACATAATTTAAGTTCGTCGGACTATATTTGGTTTTGTCGTTGTAACCTGAAAACAGACGTTCATACGGGGCAAATATGTTTAAGAATACTGTGTTCTCACAGGCCTCGATATTCTATTATTTAGCAATTGACCGCGTGTTGCAACACGGCAAATTAAAATTTATATTTTTCCTTAACAAAAATCTACCAACTAGCAGTAGTGGCGAGCAAGGGTCGATCCCACGAGGAGTGTGAATCAAATTGTGAATTTTCTCGTATTAATTGAAATTATAAAAAGCAATAAAAGAGGGGAGTTTTGATATTTAATGACTAAACTAATTAAAACTCTAATGAAACAAATAAAATAAAAAATTAAATTAAATTAATTAAGAGAAATTCTAATTTACGGTTCCGCCTACACCCTCAACCGACTCATCTAATTAATTCTAGTATCAAACTTCGTTTTCTTATAGAATTACTAGCCCTAAGTAACAACACGCTCTGCTACTCAAATTTTTTCCTTACTTTTAATTTAACAGCGAGAATCTCTACGATTAAACCTGATTTCTTGTGCAGTTTAGAACACGCTATCTATATTAAATACAATAGCCACTTTAAGATCTTGAAAAATAGACTAGACTAAGTAGTGAATCCAACCGAATGGTTCACTTAAATAGGCCGTGTTATCCCCTGTAGTTATCAGCTTCCGGTTGCTCTTACGAATTAAACTCAACAACAATTACGGATTGCAAGTCCAATTCTAGCGTTAGACATGAAAAATCTTATCTAGGTGATCAATCTAAATAAAATCAAACACATCATGGTTGCTCAGTCAAAATAACACAAACAATTTCAAAAAGATAATTAAATTATCAACCACGAAATTGATCAAATATCGTCAAGTCGTAGGGTTCGACATTCCCGGAACTAGAAATAAAATCTACTCTAACATAATAAAGAAAAGAAAAAAGAGAAAAAAGAAGTCCAATTCATTTGTGAATTTGGGCTTTATTCTGCCCACGTCAATTTTATTTATGCACTTGGTCTTTGATTAGTCTTGTATTGGACGCCCGATAATTGCTCATGTGAATTTTCATCCAATGTTTCGCATCCACAAACATACCCCAATATACTGAAAAATAACACATAAAACATCAAAACAAATAAATCTATCCAAATAATAAATAAGTCAAAAAATATAAACGTGTGGATAAAATTAAGCATATAAAAGTACGCTAATAAATATATAAAATACACACTTTTTCTGACCAATCAACAAACTTAATTTTTTTAATCCCAATAATATTTCCTACAATGTTAAAACATGTCGATTAGAGATCGCTGGTGAACAAAATAAAATTTGTGTTGCTGCAAATACCGGTGCTACCGCTGCTACTACAATTTATCTTTCCCCTTCTATAAATGTTTCGGTAAATCACGCTGATAAACCAAAAAAAAATAATAATAAAAGAAAATAATAATAATAATAATAATAATAATAATAATAATAATAATAATAATAATAATAACGGCTTTAATTTAAAGTGTTGGCAGCAAAAGATGTTTTATCTCACTACGTCGAGGTTCTTGGAGGAAAATTCTTCAAAGTTAGGAAAAATTAAAAATATTCAAGCTGTTAGTGTGCTTGAATCATGCAACCACTCAGATTTTTTGTGTAGAAATTATGTGATGAATTGTTTGGCTGATACGTTGTACAATGAGTGCAGTTCAATCAAAACAGCGAAGGAGCTCTACGAGTCCTTGAATAAAAAATACAAAATCAAAGTCGCTCGGGCCAAAAAATTTCTTGTAAGCCGGTTTTTTTTATCGAAAAAAAAAAAAAGACTGTGATCAGCTAAGTGCAAGAGCTTCAATCATCTTGCACCATATTTATTTATTGCATAAGAAAATGATATGACTATTGAATAACTTGTTGTTAGACCCCGAATTGAAGAAGACAATAAGTGTTACGATAATAAATTGCTTAATCCTTAAGCCAAGACCAATATTGTTGAGCGTGGACACTCCATTCATTTTCGAATTGTGTTGAATTGATATTTTAAACACACTATTTTATAAGTTGGCATAGAATTGAATTAAATATTATACGAATTACAAATTTGCTAATTTTATTTTTTTTGTAAGGAAGAGTATACGAAGTTTGTGTTTGAAAATTACTCAAATACTATATGTGAAATTAGATTCTAAAAAGCCTCTAAATCAAACACCGGTTAGTTGATGGCATTGTGGTTCAAAGTACAATCCCGATCCTTGCGTAAAATTGGATAAAACACACACACAACCTTTTAATGTTTTTTTTCATTATTTTCTGAAGGGAACATATAATTCCCGAGATTGATTGATTGATTATAAAATTTCTTATTTGCTTTAACTACCATTTAATAAGTACTATTGCTTTTTTAATGATTTTGTGTTCTTTGAACTACTCTTCCTAATTTCGTAATCTATTTAATGGAAAGTTTTATTCGTAAAAAGAAAACATAATTTTAGTCGCACATAAGAGATTTTCGGTCTTCGTATTATCTTTACCATACACGCAAAGATAATATCATAACATAAAAACAAATGATTCCAAAAGAATCCATCTTTATTTAAACTACTCCTACCATGTGTGACAAATGTGCCCTAAACTATAGCAATTAAGAAACAAATAATATCACAACAAAAAAAAAAAATAAATAAAAAATAAAAAAAAATAGTAAAATAAAATAAAAAATTAGAGCATATCCTTTAAAAAGCCAAGAATAGATTCCCCAAACCCAAATGAATGACTCAGTCTGACTCGGACCACAGGCAGGGGCGGATAAGATCACAAAGGAAAGAAGACACGTGTCAACCACAACAACAAGTCACAACAAGCCCTTTTCGGATAAGGACCCTTTTCCAACCCCACATTATCATCTCCCTTTCTCTATATATTCAAATCAAATGCAACTCTGTATTCAACAAACACAAGCCTTTATTTCTTTTATTGCGTTAGCGTCATTTCGTATCAATAGTTTCAGATTTCAATTATTGGGTTAGGTGATACATTATTATTCTCTCACTACATTTGTGCGATTTCAGATTCTTGAACTTCTTGCGTGATTTTTTTTTCATTCTTGATTGTGGGATTTGCGTTTGGATAACTCTGCTTGGTTTTTTGAGGATTCAAAAAAAGAAAGATGTCTGCTGCTGTGGGTTGTGGGTCTGTATCGGGTTCTTGGGCTCAGATTAAGGACAGAATTAATTTGGGGAATAGAAACTGTAGAAATAAGAATGGATTTAAGATTAGCTGTGTGTCTTCTACCGTAAGCGATTCGTACAATACTCTGAGAATTCGTCCTGGTGCATCTGAATCTGAGGTCAAGAAAGCTTTTAGGAAGCTTGCTCTTCAGGTATTTTTCATTTGTTCTTTTTTCATCGTTTTTTCTACTTAAAAAAAGAAGCAATCTTTAGATGGTTTGTCATAGGAACCTTTTAATTTAATGAAATGGGGTTTCCATTATATAAATTGGTTATTTGAAAGATTCTTGGATTTGTAGGGATTTGATAGCTGCAGATCTATTTGTTCTATAATTTTGATAGCTGCAGATCTAGTTGTTCTATAATTTTCTTTCTTTTTTTCTCTCGATTCATTTTTCAACATGAAAAAGGATCAATCTTTTTGTGATTTAGTGAAAATAGTATTTCCATTTTCCATTATTTCATGAATGGTTCTTTATTAATATAAATGTGGTGTGGAATTGTTCCTATTTACAGGGCTTTGATCTCTTCAGATCTAGTTTTTCAACCTTGACATGTCATTAAAATATTGAATCTAAATGTAAAAGAAAACATAATTCGCTTAATGAGCTAAAAATCTTGAATATAAACTCAGTTTTCTGTATTACTTTAGTTTATTGTTGATTTTCTTGCCCTCAATAGTTCATTCCCATCTTATCTGTTTCCTACCGGCGTCGTTGACTATTTTCATTCTATGTGGGCTAATTAAGAAATCTTGATTTTCAATTGTGAATCTTCTCGTTTTTCCTTAGGTTGCAAGATAAATGTCTAAAGTTGTGGAATTGACTTTTTGATTTTACTTTATTGCAGTATCATCCTGATGTCTGCAAAGAAAGCAACTGTGGCGAACAATTTCATCAAATTTACGAAGCATATGATGTAAGTAACTTTCTTCCATCTACATTTGTGATTCTTTAGAGTTGTATATGCAGTTGATATGTATTTATGTGGAGCTAAATCGTTTTTTAAATCATATGACCTTCATTTCGAATTTTCTCTTGATGTTTCAAGTTGCTCTGTCAAGCTCTCATTTGATATGAGTTTAGTTGTTTTCTAACAATGAATCTGATCGAAAACCTAGGCTTAGGACCAACCCTTAAGTTGGATGAAAATTTGAGAAGGTGTTTGTTCCTACTCTTAAGTCTGTATTGACCTCCATATGATTTAATAAAAAAAGTAAAAACAGTGTGTGGTATTTGATTCTCTATTTGAAGAATAAATTCTATAACAATGAATGTTTTTTGTGATGTTGTGTTTGCAGTTTGTGATGAGTCATTTGAGGGATGAGGAGAACAATGATGTGGTGGAGCCGAAGAGAGATATGATCAACATGTATGATGATTGGGAAGATGAGATGGGGGGTTATGAAGCAGGTGGAAATTACTCTTCCTTCTACTCCCCATTCTACTCCTACTCTTGATCTGCATATTTACACCATAAACTTGGTTCATGTGATGTTTGGTATGTTTTAACTCAATAATGGGAAAGCAGGANCCAAGAGGTAACAAAGTTTCCACCAACTTACATTTTTTTTTACATCCACAATTTATGTGTTGACAGAATTGATGTTCTAGTTGTATTAAATTAGATATTTAACTTAGGCTGTAAATTTTGCTCTGGTCATTTTGTACTCAATATAAACAACAATTATCATTGTGAGTGAGTGGATGGAGATTTAAGTTGAGATGTGAGAATAGCTCAGCAGACTCGCTTGAGCAGGTAGCTCGATTTGGCCGAGATAAGAAGAACTCTCGCATGTACAGGAGTAAGACACTCGGTCAAGTTGTTCGCATGTGGGCTTAAGATACCGATCGACCTGAAGAGATACGACCTATAGATGTCGACCTACAAGAACTCGACCAAACAACTGACCTCGAGGTATCAAGGTCGTACGGTCTGATGACATGTTAGACCTCAGGATGAGGTCGGGTTAGACCTCGAGACAAGGTCAAGTTCGACCATAGCACGACCCTGTGCACCATGTCAGTAGTGACTAGGGTTGTTAACGAACCGAACATTAACGAAAAAAAGTTCGTTGAGCTCTTTCGTTTGTTAGTCGAACTAAGTTTGAACATTAAATTAGGCTCGTTTAATAATCGAACAAACACGAGCTCATTTGCAAACGTCCGATAATGTTCGCGAACATTAATTAAATATAATTTATTTATTTATTTATATATTTACATAATATTTTTAATAAAACATCTAAAAATATATATATTTTTCTTCGAGTTTGAAAGAACAAATTTTGAGTTAATCAAACATATTTAAAAAGTTTGTCATAAATTATTCGAACACGAATCAACTCAAAATTTGACGACTAATTAAATGAACGAGCTCGAAGTATCATCATACATAAAAAGCAATTAACAAAATCAAATTAAAAACCATATTTCATATAAGTTTTTGAAATAACAATAACTTACAAACTGAGAGAACAATAAAATATCTATGAAGTAACCCAAAAAACAAATAGAAAAACAAATATGCCATATGACTTAGTAATTGGTTGGAGTCACTTAAGCAGCTTCAGTTTTAAAAATAATAAATATTTATAATAAAATAAAAATTAAAAATGGCCAAATAATAAATATTCATAATAAACTGCCCAGGATTTGTTTGAGTTTAAACTGAGATTTTCTTTGAAGGTGAGGATTTTTTTTGAAATTCTGTGTTGTTTGATCTCTTTGTTTTTTTGACTTGTAGTAACTCTTAATATTTTAATAATTTGATAATAGTTGTAGCCAAATTCGTATGAAAGCATGTTTTGTATCTAGTTTGGTCCTAAAAGCCTTTGTTATCCTCAAAGCTATCTTCTTTATAGTGCAACTGCAACTAACTGTGTTTTCACATGTTCTAATTTTTATTGACATTTTTCTTTTCCTGAATAGTTAATATATTATACCACTTTTAACTTTCTGGTTATCAATTTACAGTCAATTAACTGATTTTTACTTCCTTTCTCCATTTTTTTTTTCCATTGAACTTTAATCGCTCATTATTGTTATTCAGATGGAAAAAGCCTCAAGTGGCAGTTTAAGGGATTGTAAAAGAAATGATAACAAAGAGAAACAATGTGAAATCAACTTGAAAATCGACAACTTGGATGAGGTGCAGATAAAGTACCATGGAAAAACAGTGCCCCTGAGTAGGGTGCTTCAAGAGAGAGAACAATGTGAAGGTTCATTGTTTTCCAGTCTTACCTACATTTTCTTTAATTTATATATTATATCTATAATTGTGAGATAATGATCCATGAATAAATTTCTTCATTTGCATGCTTAGTATCAACTCAGCTGCATGTATTTGCTTAACATATTTGTTATTGTTATTTAGGATCATACGAGCTGCAAAGAATCAGCCGTGAGTATATTAAGAGGGTACGGGAACAAGTGAGTGTGTTGGAAAATAAGAAATATCGACATGATTATTTGAGCCAAAAACTGAATGAGCGTGAGGAACGTGTCGAACGTAAGAGACGAAAGCTGCAAGAGGAGAAAATAAAGGTATATATTCGATTGCACTTTATGTTTGTGATTTGTGCTAAGGGCTCTGTTTCATTGTACCATGTTTAAATTTATCAGCTTCTTTTGGCCATTGAGTTGGATTCTTGTTATTCTTTTTCTATTGCTTTGTGTCTTATATATATGCATATACACTTGTTTTCAATTAGTTGTGGCTCTAATTGGTCTCTTGCACTGTCACACACACACACACAAAAACATGTATATATATGTAACATAATGTGCAGAGAGAGAAGGAAGGTCTTGAGAAGGTAGATGAGATAAATGAACAATTACAAGAGGAAAGAGAAGAAAAGAATTATCTCATGACTTTGTGTCAACAACTTGTTACAAAGGAGCGGCAAAGTAATGATGAGCTGCAAGAGGCTCGCAAAGTACTGATTGAGGTATGGATATCTATTGTGTTTTGTATAGTTTGCCGATTTTTGTCATATGCTTAGTTGAATATGATTTAGCCTGTGATCATTCGAAAGGGGTTCATAACTGTCGGCTGTAGCAAAAACTTATATAGTAGGTATACCCTGCAGTACATCTCCCATGCATGCTAACTGTATTATCAATAGCATTTTTTCCTTAAATGAAGCTATAGAATCTTATTCGCATGTCAAATCCGTTGCTTTTTTTTCTTTTTTAAATTAATTTCAGGGCTTGAGTAGATTGCCGAGTAATAGCCATGTTCATATTGGGATAAGAAGAATGGGGGAAATAGATTTTGAAGCCTTGAGGGATGCCTGCTTAGCAAAATCAAGTTTCTCTCTCTCAAGTGAAGAAGTTGAGATGAAGGCTGCTGAACTTTGCTCCTCGTGGCAGGAAAAATTTAAAAATCATGAATGGCACCCATTCAATGTCGTTGTGGACGAAAATGGGAAAGCTAAGGTACTTGTGAATTCTTGAATTTATCGTTTTTGTAATTCGGCAAACCTTATAGGTACTTGTGAATTTCTTGAAACTACCAACTTATGTGTTCATTCCCCAAGTAGGTGAGGAAATTAATATTTCTCTAGGCATTAAATTTTTTTGTGGTGTTTTTACTTAGGGCATTTTGAAGGAGGATGATGAGCTACTACTTGGCCTTAAGGAAGAATGGGGAGATGACGTGCACAATGCGATTACTACGGCTTTGTGGGAACTGAATGACTGTAACCCGAGTGGCCGTTATACGGTTAATGAGCTTTGGAACTTCAAAGAAAACTAGTAAGGGACACGTGCGATGCACGTGGAGAAATTTAATTTTTTCTAATTTAGTTCACGCGGAGATGTGTGTTTTATGGTACTATTTTTTCTTAAACTCACTGTTAATAAAAAGTATGTAGTGGTGTCGGGATAAATTATTAATTTTCTAAGGTAAAATAGATAGTAGATGCGATTTTTCAAAAATGTAAAGTAAATGAACTATAGCAAGAAAGTAACAAAAGATTGTTAACTAAAGAATGTTCTTAAATTTAAATGATCTAAAGAAGTAACTATGGTCTTCAACTCTTCTCTTTCTTTATGTTGATGATCGGAGAGGATGACTTCTTTCCCTTTCCTTTTGAATTTTTCCGCACACACTTCTTTTTAAGACTGCTGATTGTTTCATTATACTCGATTTCATTCACATGTTGGTCTAGTTTTGCATCCTTTGAGATATGGAGTCGAACTTCATCCATTGATGGATAGTCCTTCAATCGTCTAAAAACTTTTGCATATGGATTTACATCCAAAACGGTAATGAGTTTGTTAACCGTAGGTTTAGAAAAAGAGGAGTTTGGAAATATACCCATCCTATTCTCGACGTCTCGTTCTGTTTCCTCAAAATACAACTGAAAATATCCAGGACCATCTTCTTTAGGTAATAAGCTAGGAAGATCATGATACACTACTCCCTGAGCTCGAAAAGTATAGACTCCTTGTCTTGCAAATGCAAGTTCTTTATCTAATTTGACCCCTAATGATGTAAAAGAGAACATACTGTTAAATAGGCGAATTTTTATTCGAAACTGTTTTGCCTCTTCCGTCTATGAAGTGAACAATTCATATAATTCATCTGGCACTTCAATAGGAGCAAGTTTGACTTTCCCATTATCACAACAAAATGTTGGACACTCATACTGAAATTTCATTGCACTGCAATGTATGCAATTGGGCATTTTTTTCAACTCATGTACCACTAAACATACATTCCCTTTGATAATTGAACCTAAAAAATGACAAATACTAATTATTTATTAAATCACATAAATGAATGAAATGCCTAATTTATTTTTTTATGTACAATTATAATAGAGTAATAATAATAATATATCTCTAGTAAATCACATTAAATACAATAGAAAACAATAAAATGTTAATATATTTTTCATAAATTGAAGCATACTCATTTTTTTATTAAGGGGAATTTTTATAATTATATTTATCGGTGAATTAAACATAATGACAAATATACAACAAAGACATCATTTATATTTTTATACAAAAGTAAAGTATTGACTCTATTACAACTTTAATAACATCAAATATGGAATACGAAAATGCATTATGACAACCTAATATAAAAATATAAAAAACAATAAAAACAACAAATTCTTGAAGTATAAAAGAAACATATAGTACTCATTTAGATCTCATAAAAACATGTATATATATGTATATATTTTGTATTAGTCGATGTTTATTTTTTTTAGCACAATACACTTGCTTCTGATAAGGATCTAAATCGTTGTATCTTCTTTTCATCTTAGCCGCATTTCGACGTCGATATACATCCTTCACTGTGATACAATTGAATAAAAATGTTAAAAAAAATAAAAAAATATATATTAATGTAAAATAAATAATATAATGAAAATGTTTTACTATTAATTTATTATGGTGTATAACTTGCATAAATAAATTAATATGAATTTTCAATTAGTTAATTATCATATGATATAATCGATGAAAAAAATGCATATTAATATGTATATAATTATATATATATATATATATATATATATATATATTAATTACCTGTTGACAAATCAAATGTTGATGATTTTTCACTCATGATACAACTTGATAAGATCCTTTAAAAACCAAATCATTTTGCCAAAGAATAAAAAAATTAATTAAAAAGCAAAAATAAAATCTAAAATTAGCAAGAGAAGTGGAATTAAAATAGAACTGAAGGTAAAGAAATATGCTGTCGAGATAATTTGTGGTCTCAATTTAAAGAAAACTATGACCAGAAACACAATTTTTGATGAAAGATTTCCATTACAAACCCATAGCGAAGGCTAATATAAAATCTAGCATGAAAATCGATATAGGAAAAGTACATTCAAATAAATAGATTATAAAAATTAAAGTATGATTGATATTAACATTGTTTGATTGTAAATAAATAATCCCAACAATATGTATGATTGTAAATAAATACTCCCAGGCAATAAATACTCCCAACAATATGTATGATTGTAAATCGGTTCCGAAATATCTATGATTGTAATTAAAACTAAAAATTAATAACAGAAAACAGTCCACATTAGGCGTAGTTAAAAAATGCCATTTTCTACATTTATCCCTCGGAATATGTTTTCACGTACGTGCCTGAACAAAGCGGAGTGTTTTGGATTCAATTTTCGATTAAAAAGTGTAC
This sequence comes from Striga asiatica, assembly GCA_008636005.1. Classification (NCBI taxonomy): domain Eukaryota; kingdom Viridiplantae; phylum Streptophyta; class Magnoliopsida; order Lamiales; family Orobanchaceae; genus Striga; species Striga asiatica. Next base: position 1,705,750 of record BKCP01008292.1, on the reverse strand, counting down.
TGATTTTTAATTTTGGCATGTTTACCTAAGGAAATTCGAGACAGTTTCAACATCATAACTCACCACTGTAAAGTCCATCTCAACATGACAGAAACTAATTAAACAGGAACTTAATATTTAACATTCATTTGGTAGTTGATAAAGAAAAAAAATTGATGGCTAACTAATAGTAAAAAGTTAAGATTATCAACACTTCATAAAAAAAAATAAAAAAAAAAATAAATGCTAACTATAGTAAAAAGTTAAAATTATCAAGCTAAGGGGAATAAACATTGAACAACTCACTGGTGAGAAATCGATACCTCGAAACCCGAATTAATTTCCTTCACTTGCTGCATAGAAAAAGACATCTCATTGTAATGAGATAAATTTTGAACTTAAGCAAAATACTTCAGTTCAACCTTTATTAGATAATCAACAACATACAGTAAGTGCATATATTTGGAGGCCATAAGAATATGCTGCAAACCCAAATGTTTCAATATGAGGTGAATACAGTACCAAGCATTTTGAACTGAAAATTTGAGCACTTCCTATCAAGACTAAAAGAGCTAAGCCGAAATTCAGACTGTTGTTCTTAATTGCTTTTTCGTTCTTTTATTGACGACCTGGCCTCGGGGTATAACAGTATTTGGCAGAAAAATGGACTAATGAGATTTTATTGATTCTAAAGAACTAAAATAGAGCTGCTACATATCAATCACAATAAATGAAATATATTATTCTTGTTCAAAACAAAGCACTTCGAGATTTAAGAATTTGATATCCGATAACCAAGATGTATAAAATAATGGACAGAACTTAAAACTTGTCTTTACACAGTCCCTCCATATCCACACAACAGAACTTAACAGATGAAGTTAAACAATAAAAAGTAGCATCAGCATAATAATTTTACAAACTTTTCAGAAGAATGACCTTCTAGCTAAAAAGTAGCATCTCTTTATACCACTTCTTAATCATAAATAAGAACATACACGCCCACACTATTGTACCTTTTTTTGAAGAACAATAATCTCAAATAGAAATACTCATAACGAAGCAACCAAATAGCTCAATGTCAATTACTGAAACAATTTGATTATCATACAAATCCTTGACACCCAAGCCCGCAAATTTTATTATGAGGATGAATTTGAAAACACACAAATCATGGTACGCCAAGCCATTAAAAGTTCAAACCGAAGGACAAATTAGCATAAGACATTTAGCAGATAATGAAGTCCTACCTATGGGAGTCTACGGCTTTCGGATTTCGTGGTTGATTGACGGAGCTTTCTCAAGGAATGTCGTTGGTTGATCGACGGAGCTTTGTGAAGGAATGTCTCTTCGTGAAGGAATTTAGGGGCAGATAATTCGGTAAGATTTCGTGGTTGATCGACGGAGCTTTCTCAAGGAATGTTGCTGGTTGATCGACGGAGGTTTAAGGAATGTCGCTTTGTGAAGGAATTTGGGGGCAGATATAATTCGGTAATGTCGCTATACCGGTAATGTAGCTTTGTGTAGGATTTTGGGACAGATAATTAGGTTTAAGACTGTATTATCAAAATTAGGACTGTATTATTAATATTATAATAAATTAAAAAATTAATTTGGTGAAGTAAGGTTAATTTAGGCAAAACATAATTTTACAGATTCATTGGTCCTTTTAGAATAGTAGAGATAGAGATAGAGATAGAGATAGAGATAGAGATAAGAAAGCCAGTCTATCGGAAGTCATAAGTTACATCCTCACGCTTATTTCTGGCCCTACTGATGTCCCACCACAGTCCGTAAGAGACTCTCTATAAAAATGGACTAGTAAGAGAAACAAATTGAACTGGTGTGTTTGGCCCAGACCGTATTCTTGCTTTTTATTTCATTAAAAACATAAAAAGAAGAATACCTTTAGTTCCTAGTTATTGATCGCTCTTTTTTTTTTTAGTTGCTAGTTATGTAACTGGACTTGGATGATGGCGTGGCTGGCTGCATTCAGGGCTTACTCTGTTATGACTTGTGTAATACTATGCCTTTGCTTTTCAAAAATTAAGCTGAGGCCGAGTCATTATCATTGATTGGGAAGTATATTAGGCTTTCACCCCATAGAGATGGGTGAAAAGTTGTCTTGGTCTTCCCAAATGTTATGTTTTTTTGTTTC
>BKCP01008292.1:1664666-1703513 GCA_008636005.1 Striga asiatica | reverse complement strand
ACCATAAATCATACATGGACGAAGTACCATCGGCTGAACAAGCCAAAGCATAATTATTTTTACATCGTACGTACGTGTTCACCTGAACAAGCCTTTCAATGCTAGCCTCTCTTTGAGTTCACTAATTGGGTTGTCCGTCTCTTCTTTGCTGTACAAGTTCCCTGGACAAGGAATTTGAAGTTATTTTTACGACACTTTATTCAAGTCGTGAGTAAAGTGTTAATTCAATGAGTTCATATCTGCATCAATCTTTACTTCTTCATTAGAAACAAAACCTCAATGAGTTCTTACTTGATCTTCACTTGAAAATTACGACTCGCCAAACGCTCCACCTCCTCGTTCTTCTTCGACAACACCACAAAAACCTGCAGCTCTTCATTCCCAAGCTCCCCTTGCTCTTCAACTACATCTCTAGCACAAATCACAGCCTCGTCACTACAGTACTCCACCTCGATCGATCTCAACGTCATTACATCACCAATTTCCCTAGGCAACTCCTTCAGCTTGCGCAAGTACCTAAGCACAACCTTCTCAAGGCAGGGGAAATGGCTGCTCTCCACCTTCCACCTCTCGAGTTCCATGCAACACGAGACCAGCAAAAACTTGAGGCTACAAAACTGCCCCTCGACCGTTTCCCACACAGGCCCCACAAAGGCATCCACATTCAGCCTCAGCACCTCAAGATTCGGCAGCCACCCGATTTTCCGGGCCATGTCCTCCCACCCGAGGCCCGTGCACCAAAGAGTCAACTTCTTGACCAAGCGCGGGAAAACGAGGTTCTCGGATAAATAATCCCGGCCCGGCCTGTTTTTTGACGGAAAGTGGAGGGAAAGCGAGTCGAGCTTCTCGAAACACTCGATGTTTTCGAGACGGCAGCTCGGCCAGTCGAGGAGCCTCTCATCGTAAAACAATCTCAGTTTCTTGATGTTTGGGAGCCTCTCGACTACCCCTTGCCTGCACTTGAAATTTCGTACTGTCGAAAGCTTTTGAAGGTTCTCGAGAATGAAGTTTTCTTCATCCGGATCTGGGAGATGGAGCAAGTCCAACTTCACGTGTCTGAGTTGAGGCATTTTCCAAATCTGCAAGGGCTCAATGGATTCGCTTCCCGACGTGACGATTAGTGTCTGTAGATTCCAGAAGAGTGGGACCCGAGTAATGTCGCGCCTCGGTATATTGAGACTGTCGATATACCGGCAGTTGACTAATCCAGGACAGCTCAACAGGGAATAATAACAGTTTCTGTCATTACCGTTAAACACCCTCATTAATCTAAAATTTAAAGATTCTGCCACGCTGTGTGATTTGCGCGTGAAGGAGCGGACGAGGGGTGCGTATCTCTTCAAGGCGTGAACCATTTGAGGATTCGTGCCCTGATGAATGACGACTCGTCGTTGGTTGCTTATGTTTTGCGGAATGTGGTTTTTGTAAAGGCTTGTGACAAAGAGGAATCTATGCTTTTGAGATTCTCTTATGCATAAATTCATCAGGAGATCGTGGATCTTGCAGTATTTTATTTTAGAGTTGTATCCTCTTTTGCTCGCAAAAACGAGATTTCGGTCGATGAGCTCATTGAAGTACTCTTCTGCAGCTTGTTCGAGGCTTTTACCGGCGATCGGCTTTAGAAATCCCTCGGCAACCCATAGCTTCATGAGGTTAGAGACATGAATCTCGCAGTCTTCAGGGTAAACTCCCATGTAGAGGAAACACGGCTTTAGGTGAACGGGCAATTGGTCGTAACTCATTTGAAGTATTTTCGAGCAGCGTTTGTCGTCCTCTGTTTTCACGATCGAGTCGAGATTCTCTGCTATGTGTTGCCAGTACTGTTCGTGCGCCGGTTTTGACTTTGCGAGGAGTCCTCCAATCACGACGATTGATAAAGGAAGTCCTTTGCAATTTTCGGCAATCTTCTTTCCTATTTCTTCAAATTCTGTCGGGCAAGGTTCGCTGCCAAACACAATCTTGCAAAGCAGTTCCCAACTTTTGTCGTCGTCCAACAAACTTATCGTGTAGCCATGAGTACCGGTTATCTCGAAAGCCAAGTTCGACAGCCTAGTTGTCATCATCATCCTACTCCTATTATCATTATCCGGAAAAAAGAACTTCAACTTATCCCACGCCTCGATACTCCATAAGTCGTCCAGTACAATCAAATACCTCCGACCCACTAAACTCTTGTACAACATTTCTCCTAATTCATGTTCGCTCATGTGGTTCATGCTCTCCTTTCTACCTGCATTGTCTTTCTGACAAACAAGGAGCTCGAGAAGAATCTCTTTCGCGTCGTATTCTTGAGAAATCGTGGCCCACGCACGAACATCGAAATGATGCTTAACGCACGAGTCTAAATAAACATTTCTAGCGAGAGTTGTCTTACCAATTCCACCCATGCCGACAATCGGTATGATTTGACGGCTGCACGATCCTCCGGTGAGCTTATCCATTATGTCGAGCTTGATGTCATCCAACCCCACCATGATGTCATGCCTCACAAGATTGGATTTTACTGAAGAACCGGAAGATATTGATTTTTTACAGGATTTCTCTTTAACGTCGGCCACATCTCTCTTGATTGTCTCGAAATCTTGGATAACTCGTTGGAGACGCTGATTGAAGTCGATAGTGGAGATGGGCCCACGGCTTCTGGGTGGGGGAAGGATTTGGTCGACCACATGGAATTCGATGATATCCTCTACTGCATAAGCTGCATTAGCAATGCGGCTTTCCAAGGCCTCACTGGTGGGATAATTTTCGAGAAAGTCTTCCAAGAAAGTGATTTCAACGGTGAGAGATTCGACCTGTTTGTTGTCGAGCGAAATCGGAGGGTGGGGATGGTGCTGGATCTGCTCTATTATATTCATTAGAGAAACTAGAGCTGCATAAGCTGCCATATCTGGTTGTTATTTCTATAAATCTTTTATTTTTTTCTGCAGAAAAATGAAGGAGTTGCAGTTTGATATAGGCTTTTGTGAAAATGAGATGATTACTTGTGGAGTGTCACAAATTCACAATAAACTATTTTTAGACAGAAAAGTTGTCAGCAATAATTGTTGAGCCATTCATGATCCATGCCTTATATTAAATTCCAAGTGCCTCTAAAGGGTTGACTTCCAAATTCCAATAATGGCTCGTTCTTCATGAACTTCGGTATTTGATAAATTATCGATTAATTTATATGAATATTCTAATTTTTCTTGTTGAGGTATACTAATTTATATGTTGATTCAAAAATTGAACCGTCTGTTTATCCTTTAAAGTTACATATACTTGATATTTGAAATATTTTTTCGCATCTATTTTTATATTTATATAATACTTTTTTTTTCAAATACCAAATGTATGATATTCTAAATAAATATTATTCAATATACATTTATACTTTGTTTATGAGATAATCTTGCACACATTTATTAATTTATAATATTTTGTTTATGACATAACTTTACACTCATTTATAAATGTAAATTTATATGGGTCGATAAAGTTAATTTTAATTTATATAGGTAGAAATAGTAATTTATTTATTTTTTATTTGCAATATGAAAGTGAAATTGTTAAAAATAATTAATGTGAAACTATTATTTTTTTTGAAAAAAAAAATATCTATATTTAATAAGAAAATAAAAAATCAATAACATACGGATAAATATAAATATTAAATGGAGGCAACACTTAAAAAAAAATAGAAATAAACACCACCAGAATTCATTACTTTAATTATAACTCACGTTAGAAAGCTCTATACTATAAATCGATCTAGGCGTCCGCCTGAATAGCACCTAGGTCTCAGGCAGCACCTTAGCACCACGACTTTTGCCTAGGCGATCGTTCTAGGGCCCTTGGCGCCACGACTTTTGCCTAGCCGTTCGAATAATAAGGCAATGTCTAGGCGGGTTAAGCGGTTGTGAAACTACTCACGCTTAGGCAGATTAGGCGGTCTTGATAGCGTCAAGACACCCATATATTTTTTTCCAAGTTTTTAATTTACTTTAAGAAAATAAAAATAATTTTAATTTTATAATAAAATATTAATTTACTTGAAATTAATATTAATTATATAATAAATATATTAACAATTATTTCACATTTAATACAATAATTATGATGCATTGAATTTCACATAATCTTTGTATTCGACTATATTAATTAATATATTTATATAATATATCTAATAATTTGTACATGATAATAAATATAAATAAAATTATAATATTTCTCGACCTCGTCTAAGTATTGCATAGCCCCAGCTTAAACACCCTAAGTGCCAAGTCCTAGCGAGTTTTAGAACATTGTTGGAAAGGAACTTAAAAAAAAAAAAATTACATCTGTAGAGCCCCCATAGCAATATTTATATATATACGTTCTTAATAATTTTTCACCAAAATGGGATTTTGATGGGATCTTTTTTTCATATATACGAAATGACTTTCACTCACCAGCTATTAATTTTCTCTCTCTGCATATTAAATGTGCATTGANTTGAATTCGAAAGAAAAAAAAAAACCGTCCAACCACTAAATATATGTTCAGATATATTGTATATATACATCAGATAAACATGATCTGATAGTTTTCTATTATTAACTGTATAGTTATACATAAAATAAACAACATATAAACAATTTTGAAATGGGATTAAACATAATACACAATTATGAATGACTGCAAAATCCAAATCGAATGTAGTTATACATAAACAACATATATATAAGCAATTCTGAAATGGGATTGGTTGATCTCACCTCATCACTCCCAACGTCACCCCTTCATCTCCTCAACGAGCCCTGGTGTATCTTCGACATTGCACGGGTGAATCATAGCATTGCTCGAAGCCGATCGACGAATTGATTGATTTTAGTTCCTATTTCGTATTTGAATTGAGATATGAACAATAACAAGTAAAGATAGGAGAATTGAGATATGAACAATAACAAGTAAAGAGAGGAGTTGGGTCGCCGAGAGCCATCAGAACCACTGATTTTCGATCTGCCTTCTTTACCCGCCATACAAACCTCCAATTGCGACTCTTACCCGGTCACGACCTTCTCAGCCGCCACCGTCAAAAGGGTGATGGGGGTGGGTGGTACACGAATTGAGAAAAAAAATTCAAAAAAGAAAAAAAAAATGGAGGAAATTAATTGATACTTGGCCGCCGATTCTGTCGTGCCCTTGTGCGATTTGAGCCGCCGTAGAGAAGGAAGAAAGAGAGCAGAGATGCGGAAAGATCTAGAGAGAGAGAGAGGTTGCGATGAGAACTAAATATACGAGCACTAAAAATATACAAATTAAATCTGTGATATTTGTGATAAAAATTAGCACTTGGTAATTTTAATATTATTATTTGTCAAATCTATACTTATATTAAAGGGAGTCATATTTACCAAATTAAGTAGCCAGAAAAGTCAACAGCATTTATTGCATTACTATTTCCGTATTATACAATCTTCTATACTTATATAAAAGGAGATTCTATTTACTATATTTACTATCCAGAAAGTCAACTGCATTAAATGCCATTACTATTTTGGTATTATAATATTTATTTATTTAATTGATTTGTTTATTTGTTTTATTTTAAAAAGGTAAGTATAATAAAAAGATTTTAATAATAAAAAAATCAAATACCAGATAAAAATGTACACTTTGACTTATTTGATTATATTTGGTATTTGATTATACCAAATATATTCCTATTTAGTATATACATTAAATACTTACTAAAGTATTTATTTTTTTTATTTGTCAAAGTTAAGTATAGATTTGTTTATATTATCAAATCATAAAAAATATTAAATCCATATTGTAAAAAAAAATCATATAATTTTATAACAATTCTACTACACTATTTAACAATATTTTTTTTTTATTATATAATAAAATAATAATTAAATATTATATGGTGAACAACAATAAGTAAAACTGTTACTTTCTCTTATATCAAGGGATAAATTTATATGCTAAAATTAAATTTTTATTAGTATAAATATTTTAGTAAGATAATATATTAATTATTTTACAAGTTAGCCCTAACATGCTCATATTTAATGTTTTAAAAGATGTAGAAAAAAACTTATAATAACTCTATTGATTTTTAGACTTAAACGTTGATTAAAAGAGGTAAAAATTCCTAATTTTTTAGACTTAAACGTTGATTAACACCATAGATTGAGAGTTTATATTTAGTAAAATTCCTAATTGTAATAAAAAAAAATAAGTTTTGCTATATTTTTAGAATATCTTTAAATTCATTATAAAAAAAAGGAAAAAAAAACTACAATGAAAAAACCAAGTCAGCTATATATCGATTTGTTGTACTTCTGAAATCACATTCACAATTTGGCTACGAGGAAAGGAAACTCATTGATTAAAATATTATTTTGTCAGTAGTCTTAATGTACAAGAGACTTTAAGACTCCACTTGAATATTATAAAACTTTTATTGAACATTGTACAATTTTCTTGCGTATTATAAACTTTTATTGAATATTACATCTTATAATATAATATTCTCCAAATAAATATATCCCGTGCTTCGCACGGGTCACGTACTATATATATTTCATATATTTTTCTTTATTCATGTATATAATTATAAGCCTGAATCATGTAGTAGTCATTAGTAAGTGGCGTAATTTTCTCTAAAAATATCACGGGCTAAAACTATAAATAAAAATATAACAGGAGCATGAGAGTTTGGGCCTCCAAAAATCTTGCATGATCAACTTTGTTCCCCTGATTGTTATCTTCATTTCCCACAAATATGCTGAAATGAACAGTATTACAGAGTCTACAGCTACTAATTACTTCCTTGTCAAGTTGTCATCAATAGCTAATCATTAGTATTTCCGTTTTTCTAGATTTCTTTTCTTGTTCCTCAGACGCCGCGATTATCTTATCCACTATTTTCTTCATTAATTCAGGTATACTGTTAAATCTCTATTATTTGAATCTTTCACAGCTTCATGAACGCAACCGTGTCGATCGACATATCGTTCTGGATTTAATTGAAGAGTATTTCTTCACATCTGAATCGCTATGTGATGATTGGTGTGTTGGAGAATCCCTAATTTTCCCAATTTCTGTTAATTTTATGTTTGGCGGTGTGATATCCTGATTGACTTTTAATATTTATTAATTTACTTATTGTGAGAAAGAAAAAACATGTTCCAATGATTAGGTTTTATGAATTCAACTCGTTTCTGCTTCGTGTGGGTATTAGTGAGAGGATAAGATGAGAAAGGGGGATAAATGTAAGGGGTTCTCTCTCTCTCTCTCTCTCTCTCTCTCTCTCTCTCTCTCTCTCTGTGCTGTTGGTATTCTTAATTATTTATTGTGTGAATTCTTATGGGAATGTTTGTCTCCTCAGTAATCTTGTCTGGAAGTCCTAGATTGGGTTTTTTGGTGTAAATTGATTTAGAGTTTTAGTTGAGATAGTTACTGCGACTGGTTGTCTCATCGATCAATTTAATGCCTGTTGAGCTTGGACTAGTGGGTTTTACCATGTCAAGAGATCAATCACTATGGAATTTACTCATGATCTTCATACACAGCTAAGAGAGATCAGCTAAGAGAGATCAACCTTTTTAAAGGAAGAGATATTGAGACCTTAGGTGAAGTTTTAGATAATGTGTCTGTTACTATCTGTCTGTCTCCTAAATCTTCATTTTAGTTCTTTTGTTGAGCACAAAATCATTTAGTGAAGTTTAATAATGACATGATTACAGGATTTCGATCTGAGTAGACGATATGGTTTCCTCAGGAATTTGATTTTGTATCATCATTAATCTACAACAGAATTTCACAATTTTATTTCTGAAATGTTCCATAAATGGTGGTATTACTTTACTGTAAGTGCATGCATTAGAAAATGCATCTAATCCTTATGAACTTCAATACTTCATGTGATTCATAAGTTACCAGCACTTCTACTACCTCAATTTTGAAAATGAGGAACATCAAAATGCTACCTAAAACGAAAAAAAAAAAATAGAAACAAAATAAATTAAAATAAAAAATACAAATTTCAATTAATGCATCTGCTTTTCACATCATCATCAGCCAAAAGTTAATCCGGGCCCTTAACGTGTTGATATCGAATTTGTACATGGTTTTGTAAAGAATTGGAGCTATAGTTATGCTACTCATGAAGAATAGGAGTTATACTTATGGTTAATGATCAGCTGCAAGAAAAGAATGACGATAAAATAGCAAGCCAGTTGTTTTGGCTGGCATGTGAGCCCTTGGTTTGTTTCTGTACTTTTATTGGAGAACTGTTTGAACAGAATCGAAGAAAAGCAGAAGAAAATTGTGTTCTCTTAATTTGAATATTATATACAATTAAAAAGTAATTAGATAATTAAGCTCACTAATTTAGAGGCTCTATCAACAGTTCCTAATTACCTTAAGATGTTCAGTGTCGTTTGTTTTGCCAAGACTTGAAACTGCCACGATTGCTATTGCTCTATTTCCATCTGTGCTCAATAGCATTCATTTCATTTACTATATCTTCTTTCCTTCTGCAGTTGTTTGGAGACTCTTTGGTGATGGCAGACCTCAAAGAACGTCTGCTCCCACCAAAACCTGCTTCAGCTGTAAATCTCAGGGACTCTTCGTACAGGCCATCTGCTTCGGGCCGTCTCCCTTTCCAAGGAGTAGATGTTTCGGGCCTTAAAAAACGAGGTCAGGGCCTTCGGTCATGGATACGTGTTGATGTATCTGGAAACTCCCAAGTGATTGAAGTCGATAAGTTCACCATGATGCGTCGTTGTGATCTTCCAGCACGTGATCTTAGATTATTAGACCCGTTATTCGTTTACCCATCGACTATTCTCGGAAGAGAGAAGGCAATTGTTGTAAATCTTGAGCAGATTCGTTGTATAATCACGGCGGACGAGGTTTTGTTGTTAAATTCGCTCGATAGCTATGTGCTGCAGTATGTGGTGGAATTGCAGAGACGGTTACAGGTTGCGGGTGTTGGTGAGGTTTGGCAGCCCGATGGCCTGGATTCGAGCAGAAGAAGAGGAAGCTGGAATGTTGATAACATGTATGGAAACAACACGTCTCCAGATTACTTGCCGTTTGAGTTCAGGGCTCTTGAGGTTGCTTTGGAGGCTGCCTGCACTTTTTTGGATTCTCAGGTAAATGCAGTGAGTTTTGTCTTGTATAAAACGTATGTGATCTGTTGGAATCTTAATATTTGTTACTATTTATATACTTCATTCAATATGTTGGTTTAAAGTATATCCACTAAATTTATCTTCCTGAAATCTTTTAATTTGATTAGGCTGCAGAATTAGAGATCGAAGCATACCCACTACTGGATGAACTCACTTCAAAAATCAGTACCCTGAATTTGGAACGAGTCCGTAGGTTAAAAAGTAGACTCGTTGCATTGACTCGGAGAGTTCAAAAGGTATTTAACAAGTTTATTCTCTTCATCTTATCTAATGTCCATTGCAAATGGAGCCGGAAGAGTCATTGTTGACAATTTTCCTGGCATAGTGCTAATAATGGACTAGATCAAAATGGCTCAATTAAATTCTAGTGCTTCTTCTATTAGTGAAGTTTCTAGAAAAAAAAAAAAATATCAACCGGCGCAATGCACCTTGGGTCGCTACGGAAACAACCTCCTTGTATAATTACAAGGGTAAGGTCTGCGTACAATTGACCCCCCAGACCCCAACCTGTTGGGGGAATATACTGGGTATGTTATTGTTGTTGTTGTATTCTCTTCATCTTATCTCTATAATATCTGCTTCCTATGAAATTATAATTTTGGGGAAAGCTACAGAGGCTAGCTATGAGGTTTAGGGTTTTCACAAAAGAACCCACTAGCTTTTGAAGTTACAAATACAACACCCTCCAAGCCGGTTTTGTCATTTATGATTTATTCACAAATATTGTAACTTGAAATATATCATTACCTTTTTTTTTTTTTTNCTTTTTTTTTTTTTTTTAGTTGTGCTTGGTTTTTAGGTTTTCTAATTTAACCTATAAATTTAATCACCTAGGTCAGGGACGAGATAGAGCAGCTAATGGATGATGATGGAGACATGGCGGAAATGTATCTTACAGAAAAGAAAAGGCGCATGGAGTCGTCTTTCTATGGCGATCAATCTCTAGTGGGCTATCGCTCGAATGATTTGTCAGTTTCTGCACCTGTTTCCCCTGTCTCATCTCCACCTGAAAACAGGAGGCTCGACAAATGCCTGAGCATAGCAAGAAGCAGACATGAAAGTTTAAGGAGCTCGGAAAGTGCCACGGATAGTATAGAGGAGCTTGAGATGTTATTGGAGGCCTACTTTGTTGTGATTGATAGCACCCTCAATAAACTGACTTCAGTATTGCCCTGTGTCCATTTTAGTTGTTTGTCTGCTTTAACTCGCATTTTATTAGCGATAAATATTTTACTGATGNCTTTAAGCTGAAGGAGTATATTGATGATACGGAAGACTTCATCAACATTCAGCTGGTATGTGTTTCTTCATTTCCCCCTTGTTCTCTCCTTTCTTGAAAACAATTTATTACCTTTAGTATCAATGTGATATGCTAGTATATCTTGTTCAAAATGACCTGTTCGGAATACATTACGTGATTTTTTTGACTTATACATAATTACACATCCCCTTGATGTATGCTTCCATTTCAGTAAACCCAAAAAGTAGGGGAATTGGCCCCTTACAAAATACTAGTATAATGGGAAGTTAAAGAGCTGTTCATTGACACCCTCATAATCTTGTGCAGGATAACGTTCGAAACCAGCTTATACAATTTGAGCTGTTACTTACTACGGCAACTTTTGTTGTCGCAATATTTGGAGTGGTTGCTGGGATATTTGGCATGAATTTCCCAATACAGATGTTTGAAGACGCCAGCGCTTTCAAATGGGTTCTAATAATCACGGGAGTTTGTGGGGCCATCATTTTTTCCACATTTTTGTGGTTTTTCAAGTATCGAAGACTGATGCCATTGTAGAAGCTCTGCGTTAAAAAATTTAAACTGCAGGTTTTGAGTCCATGACAGGAGCTTGTTATTATCGATAGTCGAGACTTATTTTGGAGCCTCGAAATTTCAGAATGGGTAGGAAAGAAAGAAGGTTATTGTGCTTCCCATTCATTCTCATCATTCTTATCAATTGTATGGAAAAAATAATATGTGATTCTTCCTTTTGTTCTCCTGTCTGTACCCCAACTGTTTTGGTGCCTAGAACCGAATATATTTCAAAATACGTGAGTTTGTAATATAAATAAATAAATTTATATTATTTAATATTTGTTTATATATTTTGTCCATCAACTAGTAATGGAGTTTTCAGTTTGGGATGCAGTTTTCAGTTTGATTTTATACCCTGAAAGATAAATTATCTGAAGGACCCAAAAGACCTAAGATTATCAATTTAAAATTTTTAATATATCAGTTTGAGACTTAAAATGTGAGTCAACTGTCAATTTGGGCTTACAAATAAAATCTGTCAATGTGCAATTCGAAGAAAATTAAATTTATCAGTTAAAAAATCTAAAGTAACACACATTTTATTTTTATTTTTTTATTTATATTGAGATGTTTTTATTTGTTATATTTTTATATTTGATGTGGCATACAAAAATTTGCTCGTATTTTTTATATTTTTTAATGTTTTTTTATTTTATTCTTGACGATTATATTCAAAATCTTAATGACTCAACAGGCGACCTATTAATTTATCTTTTTAAACATCTCCATTTGATGCTTCAATTTATAGTATACAAACACTTTTTATATTATTATAAAAAAAAATAGTTTCAACCATTATTGTTTTCTTTCCCTATAAAACTGTGCTCACAATAAAAGTTATATCACACCAAACTTGAGTTAGCTTTTGGTTTGAAATACTTCACAGGGGAGAGATTTGGTTGTAAAAGTAAAACGATCCATGCATATTGGATGCCTACACGATTCAAAATTTCAAATCATTCACACAACACAACCCTAACAAAACCCAACCGACTTATTATTATGGATTTGAGATGCTTTACTTTGAATACTTATTCATGTCTATCATTATAGAACAGAAAAATGACCAAAAATTCCAACTAGCTCATTGTCCATGATCTCACGAGGTGTTCATACAAAAACTTGTAATTTCATANACAACCAACTTATAGGAAGTATTTCCAAAAGAAAAAAGGAATAAAATGAAATGATGGAGACTTATTGTCTTCATTTAGGCGTGGATGAACTAGCAGAAAGCCTGGCACTCCTAGCTTTATCGGCCTTTTCCAAGTAATCTTGATGAGATTGATGCTTTGTGCCTTCAACAAACAAAGTTATCTTAGTTCTAGCTGCTCATTGAACAACAGTTAAAAATCAATAAAAGAGCTGCACGTAAAGGATATATTCAAACAAATAAATCAGAGAGGATCGCCAAGCAAAAATGTATCAAGGTTTTCTATTCTCGGCTCGCCTATGTTTCTTTCAAATGTAATGTACTTTCGAAACTAAGATTTCAGAAAAAATCATTTCTATTTGTACTTCTTCAAAACTGTTCATATGATCTCTGCATTTCAATAGCAAAGTTCTATTTTTCAATTAACTTCTATGTGTTGCTTAACAAAAAGGATTTATGAATGGACAGACCTGGGAAAAGAAGACAATTTGATCACTGCCATAGTTCTCCAACTTTGGTTCTCACACATTTTTATGTTTCAATTCAACTCTCTTTCAGTTACATTCTTTCTCAAAAATTGGGTGATAACTAACAAGAAAGTGCTAGTTCTCACTGCAGGCACAAGCTCACTTCACGAGAAAGTGGAAACTATACAATAAACACATCTCTCACATAAATGTTCAAAATCCAAAAATGTCAAATTTCAGCATTTACCATCCTTCCTTTACCGGAGCTTTTTATTTTTATCCAAGTATAAGGGTATTAAGGAAATGTGCATCCTACAAGGAATGCCTGAGTTATGCTTTTATCTATTTTCCTCAGCTTCTTTCTTTAGATTTTGGCACAAGTCTGACTGTTCAATGAAATAAAAAAGCATTGCTATTTGTACCACTAGCCCGTATGCATTAGACTTCTATTCACTCTTGAAATAAACCTTTGATGAATTTCCAAGAGCATATATAGAAAATACTCACCATGAAAGACATCTCAACTGGTCCAGTATAAGATTTCGAGCGCACAGCTTCTAACTTCCCATAAACTCAATTCAGAACCTTGGTATTAACAATGTTATTATTGAAGTAAATGACTGTAGGTATTGCTTATAATCACTGTGACTCGTTCTCCAGTCACCATATGTTTCACTCTGAGTATCTAAACCAAATGGTAGATTATCACCTACACCACACTCAAGATTATCCAAAGTTCAGATCTTGTAAAGGCCATTAGCTAAGCTCAAAATAACACAAAGATGCAATATAAGCATATCCAGAAAATGATAAATTACCCAAAATCCTCAACCCCATCAACTGACATCGATTTAACCCCAAAGGACAAATCAAAAATCACATTGCCAACCAACGCAATGATAACTAAAACAATTGAAAGAAACTGAAAAAGACGAAGAAAGAAAAAAGCTCACCCTGGTTCATGAGATACCATGGAATGCCAAAGATGACTCCAAATATGGCGATGCCTGCAAAGACATGTTTCTTTTCACCGCTGTACAAATAGTGGTCTAACTTAGCCCTAAATCCCGCACCTCCAGCTGCACCGCCTGCTCCATTGCTGCGTTTCTTTGTGTCATCGCTCATTTTTCTACTGTTTTATTCAAGCACAACGAGATTTGCCCCTTTTTGTGCTGCTACCCTTTTACCTGTTTTAATTCGCTAAAGCTTAAACCCTTCCGATTTCTGAAGCTGTTTAATGGAAGGGTGTATTTTTGTGGTGTTTGCACCTGTATCGTGTTACACTAATATGTGATTTAGAATTAACACCTCATAAATCATAAATTGCAATAGGTGATTTGTGTTTGTAAGAGTTTTCAAATAACTATAAAAAAGATAAAAGAAAAAAATATTACATTTTATTATAAATAATCTTACATGAATTATAATAAGAATATTTATTTGTTTTCATTAGATATGTCATAAACTTTTTAAACTTATTTGTAAAGTGATTTTAAAATCCCCTAAATATTAATTCAGCGCACTGAGTCTAAGTAGCTTTTCATCATTCTTCTCTGGCGATAAAAACCTTTGCGACAAAGCCGAGCTTCTCAACCCAGCGAAGCCTTCCTTGGCGACGGCGCGGCTTCGGCTGGTGATCGCCTTTGACCGGCGGCCCCCTCAGCTGAACCCTGATGTTGTCGTAGTGCTCCGATGCTAGAAGGGATGTCGTGCCTTATGTCAACGGCGATTTCGCGGTGAGATGGGGCGAGCCTCTCGGTCGGCGATTGGGCTGCAATTGGTGCCGTTGATTGTCAGCTGGTCTCGATTGGAGGTAAGTTTTCTCTCCTGCTGCGTTTGGTCGTGATTTTTGGGGCTCCCCTCGGGCGGTGCGTTTTCTGGTGGGGCTCCGTTTTGGGGCTTTTCCGGTGGGGCTCCGTTTTGGGGCTTCTCGGCTTGGTGCAGGTGGATTGCGGTGAGGTTGACTGGATATGGGTCAGCAAGGGGGGTGGGACTCTGGCGTTGGGCGGGAGGTGGTCTCGCTGGCGTCAGGGTTGAGGGGCCACGACACCATCACCATCCTCTGTTCGGCTAGTGGTGTTAGGCGGCGGGGGTCCGGTCCATTCGAGTGCAACTAGTGGTGTTAGATGTGATCAGGGGGATCGTGTGTGAGGGTTGGCTTGGCTGTGGTTTCCTTTCGGTTAACGGCGGGTCGATTCGGGGATTCTTCTGGGATTTGGGTTCACCTACTGCTAGGCGTTCGTGCAGTTTCAGTAGCGGGACTTGGGCTCGGGATCTTTCTTGTGTCGATCGATCACTACTGGTTGGGGCGGTGTCGACTAGCTGAGGAAGGGCTAGTTTTAATTTGTCTCCTGATTCGTTTTTGTTTTCGTGTTTGTTTTGTCGGTTTGTTGGTGTTGTTGTTTGTGTTTGTTTTTCTTTTTGTTGTTGTGTGTTAGAATTGCCCCAGTGGGCTCGAGTGCAACTTAATTTTCCTGTTGGGAGCGCACTCGAGTATTCTCCTGTTGGGAGGGTTCTCTATTTTTATTAGTCGTTTTGTGGGTATTCTCCTGTTGGGAGGGTTCTCTATTTTTATTAGCCGTTTTGTAGTAGTGTTCGTTAGTGTTTTGTTGTGGTTGGTTTTCTCGCGTTGCGAGCTGTATTCCGTCTAGGTTGCATTGGTGATATTGTAACCTCTCAGTTACCCAGGATTCGGGCTTTGCTCTTACATTGCCAGTTGGCGTTTTTAATGAGAATTTTATGTCGTTGGAAAAAAAAAAGAGTCTAAGTAGCATATTTGCACGCTTCGAATTTTGATATGATAATCTTCCGTAATTTGATTTGTATATACATTATTGATTTAAAATCATGTTTGATATGTGGCATAAACAATTTATTGCAATTTTGAAAAGTATGAATTTATTTTGTCTCATTTATCTATTTCACAAATTAAATCTCACTATACGAAATTGATATTATTTATTTCTAATTTATTAATTTAAATATTTTAATAGTTAATAATTCTTTTAGTTGTATTCGATTTTTCAAACATAAGTTATCAAATTAATCAGTTTTTCACGATCTTGGATTTAATATTCATATCAACTTTTTTAGTATGCATTCAAATTAATTTCAAATATACGTTAAGATCTACAAATATTATTACAAATAATAATAATAATAATAATAATAATAATAATAATAATAACAACAACAACAACATATAAAATACGAAGTACTATAAACTAACATGTAAAATTTAACAGTTTTGATATGAAGCCAACAGTTGGCTCCAGCAAGACCGAAAATTTGATGCTTGGTTTGGAAAGTTGGAAACTCGCTTTTAGAACCAATTAGGGAAAGCGCATAATAAAGCGCACTCAAGAACACACACAATTTAAGTTTCACCCCCAACGCAGGAGTTGACAAATAAATGTAAGCATGAACTCTTCTTAGCACAAGAAGTTCCATGGCTCTAATTACCAGTGTAAGGAGACTCCATCGCCTATATTTACGCTTCCCTCACTCCTCTCCATCCCTCATTTTCATCCCATCAACGCCTCTGCCTTTCCCTGCAACTCATTTATCTCGAGCATTTCACCGAACACCTCACAGACCAGTTGAGCACGCGCCTCATTTCGAAAATTCTTACCAAATTGTCGACTTTTCTAAACAATTGGACGAAATCAAACAAGAAACTCAGTTGGAACTCCGTGGAATCCTCGAAAGAGCTGAAAAAGCCAAGGATTTTGCTTCCGGTGATGAAGCCATAGCCTTTCTCGACGGCTCCGGTGTCAAGCCCGATAATGATTTAATATTTTCAGCTATTTGGGCTTTGAGGGATGATTGGAAGTTGGCGTTCTTGGCGTTCAAATGGGGCGTGAAATGGGATTGTGTGGTCCAGAAGACTTGGTCTTTGATGGTGTGGTTGCTGGGCAACCATCAAAAGTTCGGCACGGCCTGGACTCTGATTCACGAGCTTCATCGTGATTCCAAGGATACCCAACAGGCGATGATGATTATGATCGACCGGTGAGAATAGAAAACACGGCTTTGAGAGTTTCATTATTCTGTTGTTTGTTGTTGGAAAATCTTTTGTGACCGAGTTCCTTGAATATTCTTTTACTACATTGGATTCAATTTCTATATCCGTAGTTGGAAGTACAAAAGGTTAATTTGTTTCGAATTTTGCAAATTGAACTTGTTTATGAGAGATGATTGTTCGTGTCATCACCTTGGCTTCTGCTAGTGTGTATGTGTTTGTGTGTGTTTTGAGTTGAAGAGAAAATAAGCAAACCACAAACTGTAGGTTTTGGAATTCATAGCAGTAAATGTGCCTTGTACATGCAATTATCGACTCATTTAGTTTGGCCTCACTAAGTTGAGTTGTATGAACCTATTCGGAATGTTGATTGCTTACTTGAAAACTTTTCTTCTGCAAATATAATTTTATATTACTTTCATAGAATCCTCACATAGCTGAAGCAATCAGTAGGGTTTAAGATTTATATTGTACTTGTATATTAATTGCTAATGGAATCTTGGGATGAGCACACGAACTGTGAAAAAATTCTCTCTTTTTTCTTCAATTGAACAGCAACGAACACCTTTCAATGTACAAAAACATTCCCATGGTTTCTGACTGAACCTTGTGACTTCTGTACTTTACCTTGGGACTTGGGACTGATGATGATATTTCTTCTTAGAAAACAACCAACGTGCTATGAATTGGATATTAATATTTGTTTGCACTGAAACATCCGTTGAGGTTGAAGTTCACGTTATGGAAATATTCGCAATATTATCTAGATGAATAATTCATTTCCGAACCACGATTTACGTCTCAAGCTCATTAGTTTTTCATCGTCTTGTTTTTGGCAACTCAACAGATACGCTGCTGCAAATTACCTAGACAAGGCCGTGCAGACATTCCATTTGATGCAAAAATTCAAGTTTACGCCCGAACAAGACACGTACCTCACATTCTTGAACATCCTTTGCAAGCATGGAAACATTGAAGAGGCCGAACAGTTCATGTACCTCAACAAGAAGTTCTTCCCGTTGGACTCAAAGGGCTTTAACGTAATTCTCGACGGCTGGTGCAACACAGCAAGAGACATAGTCGAAGCCAAGAGGGTCTGGCGTGAAATGTCCAAATGCTGTGTCATGCCTGATGCTACTTCTTACACGCACATGATCTCGTGCTACTCAACTGCACGCAATCTATTCGAGTCTTTAAGATTATATGACGAGATGAAGAAAAGGGGGTGGGTCCCAGGTGTCAATGTCTACCATTCGTTGATTTATGTGCTGACTCGTGAAAATTGCCTAAACGAAGCTCTTAAAATAGTAGACTGGATGAAAGTGGCCAGTTTTAAGCCGAATTCGACCACTTATCACCTTGTAATATGTGCCCTTTGCGAATCTTTGAAATTTGAGGATGCAAGAAATATTTTGGCTCGAATGATATCAGATGACCTCAGCCCAACAGTTGAGACTTATCATGCTCTGTTGAAGGGCGAGAGCTTAGAAGGGACTTTGGGCGTGCTCGGCTATATGAGGAAAGCAGGTTTGGGCCCCAGCAAAGATACGTTTTTTATTGTTCTTGATAAGTTCTTAAAAGAGGGCCAGCCCAAAAATGCGCTAATGATATGGTATGAAATGAAGGAGTACGACGTGAAACCTGAGTGCGGGCATTACCTGGTTTTGGTAGAAGGGTTGGCGAAAAATGGGTTGCTCGAGAAAGCCCGAGAAATTTACTCTGAGATGAGATGTGTTTCAACATTCGATGATCCGTCGCTAAAGAAGCTTCTAGATGAACAGGAAGTTTGTGGGGGAAAAGGTAAACGGGAAATGACAGTTGTGAGGAATATAAAGAAGGGCAAAGGTTTACGGTGTAGTAGAAATCGAATAAGTAGTGGGGCAAGGAGTAGAAAAAAAAGGCCAGCAGCTACGAGAAAATAAGTGGGAATTGTGAAAGAGAGGAAAAAAAAAAAACTAATTCTGGAAAAAGGTCATTTTCTTGAAAGAGCACCGGTTCTTTTGTTAGCTTGAGAAGAGTCCCAGAGTTGGTGGTCACTCTCACTTAGTATTTGATAAAATGAAACCTGTATTAGCAGAATATTTGATAAAATGAAACCTGTATTAGCAAAATAGTGATTTGCAACGTTGAGATTACTTTATTGCTATTAACTGTAATCACACATCAAACCATATAGGTTTGGGAATACAAGCTTATAAGGCCCTGATACAAACATATTACATAATAGTATAATACAAAACTTTATTCACTTATTGTGCAATCCGATACTGTAGTTAAGCTGACATTTGACATTTGATGCATATATAAATGCATACTTCAGATATTGCTTGCAAGATTATTAATTAGGTTGTGCAGTTGAACATTACGAGAGCCGGTTGGATGAGAATCTTCTCAATACGAAGTTGAGCTTCTTGCATTAAGTGCAAACCATCCCAAAATATGTAATTGTTTGGATCCGGGCAAACGGGCACACCTACACTCCCACAAAATCTTCCACTGTTGTAATTGTATCTCCCTCCAATTCCACAGCAAGCTCTAAGTGTATTGTCTCTGTTTGGCCCTGTTATTACCAGCAAATATAATACATAGTTTTTACTCTTTAGCTTTCAAGGGGAAAAAAATAATAATAATAATAATAATAATAATAAGGAATGAAATACAAAAATAACCTGCCAATGTCTGGTTAATATATTGTAGCACGCCTAGGCCGTAATCGGCATAAGTCACCTGAGGAAACTGGCTGGTAATACTTGCGAGCGCTTGTTGGAGATTGTTGTTTTTAAACGTAATGAGATCATTAACGCTTTTAAGACAACCGAATTGATCGTAAGCGTTGGGATCATTGCTTGGGAATTGAGTTAGAATGTAGGGATAGCACCCGATTGGAGAACTTCCTGGAACTATCATTCGACTGGCGCCCATTCTGATAAGTTCCTGCATCCATAATTCCATATATAACATTTTAAATAGTTACATTATTATTTATATTCATAATAATATTTTTCATTTATACATTTTCTGGTCTTATATCATAATAATTATTCTAATTCATATATAATGAATTTGTAGGTGACTTTTTGAATTGGTATATAATTTTATATTAGTATTAAAAATTGTTTAACTTTATAATACAGAAAAATAAAATTATTTATTTGATATGTTATATAACAACATCTGATACAAACGTTATTAGCTTTTAATATATTTATGATTTAAAAGTTGTCCGTTTTGTAATTTTAAAAATTCTATGCATAGAGTACAAATGTACATGGGCTACTCTGAATTACACTCTGTATTTAAGTTATGTTATGTAATGAATTTAATAGACAAGTTTATTTAATTGATAAGTAATTTTATCAATTTTCAATTAATATTAATATATAATTTATTTTTATTACAAAAGCAAATATATATATATATATATGTAATATGAATGTCAAATCGAAATTCGTTATGAGATGATTTATTTGATATATTATAAGTAAGAATCTGATAACAAACACGAACGTATTGATTTTTAAATATATTTGTAGTTTGAAATCGAGACATTTGGCATTACAATATTGAAGGAGATTTGATCCATTTTCTATAAATATATATACAAGAATGATGTGAAACTAATGTTAGTTACTTACCCTTACGACTTGTATTTGATTCTCTATTATACGAGGCACGTAAGTCCGCACTTCGTCGATGGATTTATTTTGAGTCAGTGCGTAGCCAATGTCATTGGCTTCAATATCCCCCAACAGTACAAGAGAATTTGCTAGCCTATTTCTACATTCTGCTAATATCTATACTTATATAATAAGAATTAACATTTATCAAAATTAGTAACTTAATTAATGGTCAAAGTCAGTTTTACATTTATTACTTTCTAAAATCGGTAACTCTTATGTCCATTTCACACTATGTCCTTTTCACATGTCTTTTAAACTCATTAATTATACCGATTTAATTCTCATGAAATAACCCCAATTCACACGCCTCATTAAAAGCGTCCTTATGGCATAATTTTTTATGGTAACGAAATAATCCCATTTCACACCGCATCCTTATCACATATTTTTTATGGTAACCCTTTTTAAACATATTTTTTTAACGATAAATTGAAGAAAAAAAATCGTATTATAAAGAAAAGATATCTGGAATAATTTTAAGATTCAAAAACAAAATCTTATAAGATATTTCATACACCTTATCATTAATGATAAAAAACTAATATTAAGTTTGTTATTCATTTCCTAAAACAAATACACGTGTTGAATTATTATCTCTAAGAAAACTATACAGAACATACGCATATATATATGTACATATACACATATTAAATTTAAATATAGACATATTTTCTTTACAAAATAGTCTAGAAAAATCTTTTCTTCTTAGATATGTTTTCCTTCTAAAATTGTTTAGAAAAGTTGTAGATGACTTCACATCTTTCAAAAATAATATAGAAAATTTTGAATACTTTTTCATATATACTAATATAATATTTTAGATGTTTTTAATATTAAACATGCAAATTTTATATTCTCTTATACAAAATAATATAAATTTCATATTTTCTTATACAAAATAGTTTTATATTGTTTGACCCCGAATCTTTAATTTATAATCATTAAGTATTGTTTATCCTCCTCTTTACTTTATAATTATTTTTTTTCTTTCTCTTTTTAAATAGGATCAATAGTAGTTTCCACTTCCGTCAGTGACTCAAACTCGAGATCTATTTATAATATTGTTAATTTAATATTGTTCCCGTGCATCGCACGGGGTACACACTAGTTATATTACAAATACAAATTAAATATATGTGAGTGCCTCTGATATATGAAGGTCACAAATATACATCCATATTCTTCCCGACTGAAGCTACAGTTAAATTTTTTTAAGCGATTTAATCATTGAAAATAAAATCAGTGAGAATTGAAGAAGTATATATTTCGTTAGCAATTCAGTAATTTAGGAAATTAACAAATTAACGCGTATCGATGGATTTTTTGCTAACCTGCCTCTGATGCGCAAACGGATCTTAGATGTGTTTTGAACCAATGTAGTTGACTATTAAGAGAAACAGCATACGATGGGATGATAATGTCTTTTAATAAAAAGAAACTTCTGTCCAAAACTGGACTTCTTGCTACTGAAAATATGACTCCGTTGCTAGTGCTCGAATTTCGGGCCAAATAAGGCACGATGTTTGGAAAGCCAAAATCAGCAGCTGCATGCAAAATGAATGTAGGAGAGTATCCATCACAACATAATGCTCCACATTTATAAATCGTCGGTCTTTCATACTATTCTATTGATTTTATTATTTCGTAATCTATTGTACGTTTTTCAAAACACCAACACTACATGATATATAAATATAATAGCAATTGAGTAAATAATAACACTATATGACATTATAGATAGTATCATATACAATTAAATATCATTATATACTTTTGTCACCGTTCTCATACCAGAACCTAGTGTTATTAGAACCCTACTCTGTGTAGGATATGTTAATATATAAACACGTAGCTTGTTATTCTATATTTATTTTGTAGAACATTTAAAATCATGTCAATATTGTTTTTTCATTGTTTATTGCCATATAAATAAAATGTGCAAAGGAATAAAATTTCCCCCAAAAATGCATATTTATTTTCCTATACCTGCATAGTCAAAATCAATAAGACCATCACACCATCGACCAGTAGGATAACCGGGAAAGGTTCGACCATAAGGCAAACGTGCGGCCGGATTTAAAGGTCCTAAAGGAAGAACACGGATATTGTTGCCGATGTCTGTAACTCCATCACCAAGATGGTATAAATAGTTAAATGGGCATACGGTATTATTTTGTGATGAAACTGTACTAGCAAAAATGAAGAGAAAAGTAAAAGCGAGCTTAATAAAATAGGAACAATAATTATCCATAATTAGTAAATAATTTGCTATTTATCTTCTCAAATGTGTTTGTTATTGCATTCACTTGTTTGTAGTTTTGTACTCAGAACAATTCTGTTTCATGCAGTATATATAGGCAAAGGATTAGTCACCAAATTGGAATTTGGTATTCATTTAATACGTATAGCCACATCGTTACGTGGTAGACTTAACTGGCGTACGTAGATCTGACCTTTTACAATTTCAAATTAGAGTTTCATGTATTGTAAATTCTAAAAATAAAAACAACCATTCACTACAAAAAAAATTGTTATTTTCCAACGAAAAATCTTATGGTAATATATTCCAATAGAAATTTCAACGGATATTCCAATGGTATAACTTCCGTTGGAATCATTCCAACAGAAATTTCAATCATTCCAACAGAAATTTCAACGAAAGTATTCCGTTGGCATGTTTATTTCATTGGAATTTTAGATGAAATTTGATGATATTTTTATCCATATTTTTTGACATTTTAAATTATACAACTTGGATAACTTAATTTATAATTGTATTTAAAAACTTATTGAAAACTTAATTTTTTATTTCTTATCAGTTTTTCATATATGATATATTAAATTAATAGTTTAGTATATAAAATAGAAATTAAATATATTTGTTATAATAAAAACTTATATATCAATCTTAATTAAAAATTTCTAAATTTATTATCTATCATTGAATAAATTTTGTATGTCATGCATTTATATTATATGAGCTAGAAGAATTATTATAATCTAATATGAAGGAGTTAGGGATGATGGGTGCCATTTTATTTAAAGTAATGATGCAATTTGTAAGGAGTATCTAAATTTTAAAATAATTACAAAATTTTGAATTAACACTTGTTTAATAGACTAGTGGTGTAATGGTACTAGTATATTATAAATTTTGACATATTGGGAAATTCTCGTAGCCCATCTTAATGGCGTACGATTGTTAAGATGGGCAGGAACTCTGACTTAGTTATTTGTATATTTATTGTTTTTTTAGAAACGTAAACGAGTGAATTAAAGATACTACTTAAATTAATATATAGACTTATTTCTTTTTTCATTTTGAGTAGAAAATGTCCTGATAAGTTGATATTAAAGATGGTGGCAACTGGCAATATACATATAAAATTTGGGAACCATAGCCTTCCCATTTGTTTGACGAGAAAAGTGCATTTTTCGTCCTGTAAGTTTACCCCTCTGAACAATTTAGTCCTCTTCGAATAGTCAATTTGAGTTTCGTCCTCTAACTTTAAAAAAAGGTTGCAGATTCGTCCCCGACTCGCCGGAAACCCGTTAATTGGCCGGAAACACGCACGTGATGGAAATTAACGGCTCTTTAAGCCTACGTGGAGCCGGATTTCCCACACTGGCGACCTTATTTACACGTGGAGGACGGAAAATAAACGAAAAAAAAAAAAAAAAATTCACGCACCGAAACACGTAGATTAGGAGGGAAAAACAATGAAAAGGCACGAAAACTGAACAGACATCCCACTTCTTCCCACAGTCTCATCGCGTTCCCAAATCCAAATTCTCTCTGGAAAAAAAAACCCTCAATCGTTCCCAAGTCCTAAAGCCAAAAAAATCGAAATCTCAAAATCAAGTATTGAGAAGCAAGAATTCAAATGATTCCTGAGAAGGTGTTCATCCGGAAGAAGATTCGTATGCACAATGGACCTCCCACATATGTTCAGTGATATTTTTTTGTTTGTTTATGGAAAATTCGTGCAACGGAATGTTCATTTTTTTATGAAGATCCCTAAATTCGAGGTAAAAATAGTTCATTTTTTAAAGTTCGTACAATTAAAATGAAATAAGGATCTAAATTTCGTACATTGTAATGAAATTAGGTGAAGGAAAATTTCGAAGGTGAAAGAAAATTAGGGTTCTTGAACGAAATCGACAATTTTGAAGAACAAAATCAACAATTTTCAAAATTAGGGTTCTTGAAGATTTGGGGATCTTGTGATTTGGAAAAATAGGATTGAAGGAGGATGAAAATGATTCAAAATCAGAAAACCCGTTTCATTTTATGCCCGGTTCTTTCCCAAGTGTTTCGGCACGTGGAAATTTTTTTTTTCGTTTATTTTCTGTCCTCCACGTGTAAATAAGGTAGCCAGCGTGGGAAATCCAGCTCCACGTAGGCTTAAAGAGACGTTAGTTTCCATCACGTGCGTGTCACGTGCGTGTTTCTGGCCAATTAACGGGTTTCCGGCGAGTCGGAGACGAATCTGCAACCTTTTTTTAAAGTTAGAGGACGAAACTCAAATTCGCTATTCGAAGAGGACAAAATTGTTCAGAGGAGTAAACTTACAGGACGAAAAATGCACTTTTCTCTTTGTTTGATCCTCAACTTGCGGAGTTATGATAATTATCTGTTTTCCCTCTAAAGCTGACAAAAATTCTTGGAATGTAATTTTAAATAAATAATTAGGACTTGTAATCTGCTGTTGGATTACGTATGGCCTTTCGAATGCGATTATTTAGGAGACGATTTTTTATTTTAAAATTATATTTTAATTTATGTTTTACTAGTGTGTACCCCGTGCGATGCACGAGAACAAAATTAAATTAACAATATTATAAATAGACCTCGAGTTTGAGTCACACAATAGCGGAAATGGAAACTACTATTGATCCTATTTAAAAAGAGAAAGAAAAAAAATAATTATAAATTAAAGAGAAGGATAAACAATACTTAATAATTATAAATTAAAAATTCGGGTCAAACAATGTAAAACTATTTTGTATAAGAGAATATGAAATTTACATTATTTTGTATAAGAGAATATAAAATTTGTATGTTTAATATTAAAAGCACCTAAAATATTATATTAGTATATGTAAAAGTATTCAAAATTTTCTATATTATTTTTGAAAGATGTGAAGCCACCTACAACTTTTCTAAACAATTATAGAAGGAAAACATATCTAAAAACATTTGAATTTAACATGTGTAAAAAAAAGATTTTTCTATACTATTTTGTAAAGAAAACATGTCTACAAATATTTAAATTTAACATCAATTATGTATATATATATATATGTATATATAGACGAATATGTAAAAAAAAAATGTCTAAATAATTTGTTTAAAATATCTAAAATATTATAAGACATGTCAGATACCGAATTTATGGCGTTACTTCCATCTAAAAAATTTGATTACACACCATTATTATTATACTTTTTACGTTGTTATCGAGGATGTATTGTTAGCTTATAATATTTGTAAACATATTAGTAATTAGACCGATGAAAATTAGCTTTTTAAAGTAGATAATGGATTTCTAGTAGTAATTATGAATTGGTTTTTATTTTATTTTTTTTTTTAAATCTTTATAGATAAGAGATGAGATTTTTTAAAGACGTACGCAATGGGATTTTGTAACAGATAAGAAATAAATTCTAGATTTATGCTGTGAGATTTTATAACACGATTTTCAATACCCAAAAAATAGGAAAAAAGAAAACAGATTCTAACACAATTAATCGGCCGATGTTGTTGCCTTATCAATATTGTCCAACAATTACTATATATAGGATACAAGAAAACAGATTCTAACACAATTAATCGGCCGATGTTGTTGCCTTATCAATATTGTCCAACAATTACTATATATAGGATACATTTAATGTATTTGGCGGGAAAACATTTCTAAAATTGTAAAAAGGTTATTCTTTTAATATAATGATAGATTCTATTAAATGCATGATACATATTCATGATGACGATGATTCACAAGTTTTGAAATAGAAGATCTTCTCCCGAAAATAAAACTCGTAAATTCGGTCCAAATCTCAAGTTCACGTCCCCACCGTCAAACATTTTAAGAAATTTCTTTCTTATTCACTTCATTAGAAAATCAAAATTATTACATAAGCTTCGAGTACAGGCGGATTGGTGCTGACCAACGGAAACAGTATTTATCTATAAAGTGAGGAGTTCCAATCGTAGAAGAAACCTGAGGTGGATTTTCTACTTATCAATTCCAAATGGTAGGAGCTTCCTTGTGGTTTTAGAGTAATATAACTGCAAGAACTTGAGCCTCAATTATGGCATATATCACGGTTTAATCTCTAAGTTTGGGGTTTAGAATTCAGACTAGTTAGACGCAAGTTTGGATACTGATAATAAAAACAAAATTATTATATATGTAACCACCATAAAGTAAAGATTTAAAAAAAAAAAATGAATATCTGAAAATTTGTTTCATTTTTGTAGTACTTTTAACCTTGATATTGCTTGAAACACATTAGTGTTATGTATATAGTTTATTCCTCATGGAAATAGTATTTGAAACTATATGTTCAATAATTCAATCTAGCTGTTTTGACTTTTATTCGTTGTATAGGGTTATCAATAATTCAATCTAGGGATTTTGACTTTTACTCCTTGTACAATATTGCATAATGAAAAAAATGAATCAGAGTAGAATGTACGTGTGTAAAAACATTAAATATAAGCAGAAGCGACAATTAAAAATTTGGCTTCGCGAAGCGTCCCACCATCCGTCAGAACTTTTTCATTAGCAAGTGTTGTCTCAATCCTACTAATTACTTCCTTGGCCACAACGTAGACTAGCGGCTACTACTGAAATCAATCCAACCTGATAATATTCAAAAGTACAAAGGTAGGTGCTTCAATCTTTTAGAGATGCAGGAACGCAAAATTGATATCCTCAATTCACAAAATACAAAATATAATCAATAAACCCATGCTTTAGTTTTATGTTGCTTGGGGACAAACAACGGTTTAAGTTTGGAGAGATTTGATAAGTCGAAAAATGTGCGTATTTTATATCTTTAATAATGTATTTTTATACACTTAATTTATTGGCACGTTTAGATTTTTTTGACTTATTTATTATTTGGATGGATTTATTTGCTTTCATTATTTTATATTCATTTTCAGCGCATTGGAGTATTTTATGGAGCAAAGCATTGTACGAAAATTTACGCGATCAGTTATCGAGCACTCCATATCGGCCCAATTACAGTTCAATTGATAAGAAAATTAAATCCAAAGCCACATAGTTAATTAAGGGCTAGTGAAATTCGTCAAGACATTGGGCTGGACTTTGTTAATTAAAAGCCGTGAGGGTGGAATTAATTGGGCGGAGAGAAGCCGCACGCACACGAGGGAGATCTTCATTCTCTCTTTTATCTTTTATTTATTTTTATTAGCATGTTAGGCAAGAATTTTTATCCAGTTTTAGGGGATGTTTGAATCCTAACTTTGATTTGTCTCTAAATTGAAGGATCTTTATTTATGATTGATTAATCTAGACGCCGTATTTATTTATGTTGATGAGTTGATTCATGTTATCTATGTTTAATGTTTATGAATTATGGTGTTTGATTTAGTTTGGCCAACTACGTTAAATATTCATAGTTTAATTGCTAGATTCGGGACTTTAATCCGTAATTGTTATTGTCTTGTTTTCGTTAGTAGTAAACTAGGAGTCGTGCATCTCTAGGGTAGCGTGAACATAAGTTAAATGGTCCGAGCTTTTGTGTCCGTTGCTTAGACTAATCTATTTTCCTAAAAATTAATGTTGCTAGTGCGCTAAATCTAGAGAGCTTATTTTAGGTTGTCCACTAGTTAGGTTTAGTCGAAGAGCCTATTTCGATTAAATATTCGGTAAGGGAAAATTCGGTTATAGAGCTTGTTGTTAGTTAGGGTTGGTAATTCGTCGACAATTTAGAGAAAGCGTCGAAATTAATTAACGGTAGATTCAGATTGGATGACAACTAAACCGAAAATTGGACTTTTCTTATTTTATTTTTATTTTATTTTATTTTATTTTATTATTGTTATTTTTATTCTTATAAAATCAATCCCCCCACTCTTTTACTGCTTTCTTAGTTTAAGTTCAATTAATACGAGAATTGTCACAATTTAATTCCTACTCCTCGTGGGATCGACCCTTACTCGCCGCTACTACTAGTTAGTAGAGGTTAGTCGAGGAAAGTTTATAAATTCAAATTTGCCGCGTTGCGACGCGCGGTCATGTGGAGACTGCAGTCAACCAAAATTCGAATCTTTTCTCTAAAGCTTGCATTTTTACTCAATTGCTTTCAAGTGCTTTTAATTCTTAGTTGCAATTAGCTTAAAAATCAACCCCTCAATTGTGCTTAGAATGGTTAGAAATTTATTTTTCATTTTTGTGCGTGTGACAACTAATACTTAGACAAAGTTCCGAATCGTCTTCCTTTGAGAGACGACCCGAGTGAGATCACTCGACATACCCGACTAAAAACAATTAAACACTCGGTTCTAGGATCTTTATATTTTTCTTGCTTGCTTAAGTGAATTAGAAGTTGAATTTATGCTTATATTGTATTAAAGGTTAAGACTTTATGCAAAGCCTGATCATTTAGATAAAAGGCTCGATTTAATTACCTAGAATCTTATTACTAGCATGTTTCTATTTGTTCTATTTTCGTTTTTATCACGTCGAGGAGACTCCGGATGACCAAAGTTTCAATCTTTTCTCTCAAAGCATGCATCTTTATTCTATTGCTTTCAAGTTCTAGACTAAATTAGCTGAAATCCAATCCCAACCATCTTGCTTAGTATGTTTAGAACTTTGTTTTCTCTTTTTATGCTTTGGACCCATGTTTTAAATACCGTACGGTACCGGCCGATATACCGGTAATACTGGATACCGGTGGTCCGACCGGTACGGTTACACTTAAAATACCGTTTTGGCCAAATACCGGTTTATACCGATTTCATACCGGAAAATACCGATTTTAGCGGCCAAAACACCGGTTTATGCCATTTTTTTTTAAAAAAAAATATTTTTTAATATATTTTCATTAATTTATTTAGTTTTCATAACCTTGATAACAACATATAAAACAAACTAACATGTAAAATTTGATGCTTTGGCTTGGAAAGTTGGAAACTCGCTTTTAGAACCAATTAGGGAAAGCGCAATAATAAAGCCCACCCAAAAGCACACACAATTCAAGTTTCACCCCCAACGCAGGACTTGACAAATATGTAAGCATGAACTCCTCTTAGCATAAGAAGTTTCATGGCACTAATTACCAGTGTAAGGAGACTCCATCGCCTATATTTACGCTTCCCTCACTCCTCTCCATCCCTCATTTCCATCTCATCAACCCCTCTGCCTTCCCCTGCAATTCATTTATCTCGGGCATTTCACCGAACACCTCACAGACCAGTTGAGCACGCGCCTCATTTCCAAAATTCTTACCAAATTGTCGACTTTTCTAAACAATTGGACGAAATGAAACAAGAAACTCAGTTGGGACTCCGTGGAATCCTCGAAAGAGCCGAAAAAGCCAAGGATTTTGCTTCCGGTGATGAAGCCATAGCCTTTCTTGACGGCTCCGGTGTCAAGCCCGATAATGATTTAATCTTTTCAGCTATTTGGGCTTTGAGGGATGATTGGAAGTTGGCGTTCTTGGCTTACAAATGGGGCGAAAAATGGGGTTGTGTGGTCCACAAGACTTGGTGTTTGATGGTGTGGTTGCTGGGCAACCATCAAAAGTTCAGCACGGCCTGGACTCTGATTCACGAGCTTCATCGTGATTCCAAGGATACCCAACAGGCGATGCTGATTATGATCGATCGGTGAGAAAGCTTTGAGACTTTCATTATTCTGTTGCTTTGAGACTAAATAATATTTAACCGTTTACATTTTGATACTTAGTTATTTTGACAACAATCTCTGTGTAATACGACCTTGCTCGCAACTCACTATAGCTATACCGTACACTTGCGGATAGTGAAAATATTTTGCGAACACTAACTTTTCAACTATAAGTCATAATCTATAAGATATAAGCTCGAAAATTACATATAAGCTATAAGCTAGCTTATCAGCTATCAGTTAGCTTATCAACTAGTTTTATCAAACATAGCCAAATATATGTACATAAACTAATATATATGTGTGCAGAGAATTTGGTGCAAATAATAATGTAAGAACTGTTGGAACACTATTTTTAATTATATGTAGTGTTATGTCTATTGTGTTTTGTGCTATTATTAGTCAATATTTACTTTTTTCAAAATATCAACATTACATATATAATAGCAATTGAGCAAATAATAACACTATATGACATTAAAGAGTGTATCATATACATTTAAATAACACTATATATTGTTGTCACGATTCTCTACCGAAACTTAGTGTTATTAGAACCCTACTTTGTGTAGGACATATTAATAAATGCATATAACAACGTGGATTGTTATTCTACATTCATTATGTAGACCATTTAAAATTGTCACTATTGTTTTTTTACTGTTCCATTCATATTGCCATAAATAAAATGTGCAAAGAAATAAAATTTCCCCCAAAAAATGCATATTTATTTTCGTATACCTACATAGTCAGAGTCAATAAGAACATCACACCACCGACCAGTAGGATAACCAGGAAAGGTTCGACCATAAGGCAAATGTGCGGCCGGATTTAAAGGTTCAAAAGGAACAACACTGAATTTGAAGAAGCATTTTCTACTATTTTGTGATGAAACTGTACTAGCAAAAATGAAGAGAAAAGCAAAAGGGAGCTTAATAAAATAAGAACAAGAATTATTTATAATTAGTTAATTTGCAATTTATCTTCTCGAATGTGTTTGTTGTTGCATTCGCTTGTTCGTAGTTTGTACTCTGAACAGTTCGATTCCATGCAGTATATATAGGCAAAGGACAAGTCACCAAATTGGAGTTTGGTATTCATTTAATACGTATAGCTAGCCACATCGTTATGTGGTAGACTTAACTGGCGTACGTAGATCTGACCTTTTACAATTTCAAATTAGAGTTTCATGTATTGTAAATTCTAGAAATAAAAATACTCATTATAGAGTTTAAGAGTTTCTCTAAACATATAAATGAACATTAATTTTCAAGTCGATTAGAGTAGTCATATAAATATGACTTTTATCCATATTTATTAGACATTTTAAATTATACAATACTTGGATAACTTAATTTATAATTGTATTTAAAAACTTATTGAAAACTTAGTTTTTTATTTTCTATCCGTTTTTCATATATGATATATTAAAATTAGTAATTCAGTATGTAAAACAAAAATTAAATATACTTTTTTTTTATAATGAAAACTTATATATCAATCTTAATTGAAAATTTCTAAATTTATTATCCATCTTTTAATAAATTTGTAGGTCATGCATTTATATTATATGAGCTAGAAAATTTTATTTTAATCTAATATGAAGGAGTGAGGGATGATGGGTGCCATTTTATTTAAACTAATGATGCAATTTGTATGGAGTATCTAAATTTTAAAATAAAAATACCTGTTATTATTTTAGAATAATTTTAATTACAAAATTCTTAATTAACACTTATTTAATAGACTAGCGGTGTAATGGTACTAGTATATTATCAATTTTGACATAATGGGAAACTCTCATAGCCCATCTGATATGGCGTAGGCTTGTTAAGATGGGTAGGAACTCTGACTTAATTATTTGTATATTTTTTATTTTTTAGAAACGTAAACGAGTGAATTAAATATACTACTTAAATTAATATATAGACTTATTTGTTTTTCCATTTTGAGTAGAAAATGTCCTGATGAGTCGGTGTATATTAAAGATGATAGCAATATACATATATATTTGACCCTCAACTTGTGGAATTGTGATAATTAAAGTGTTTTTTTCCTTCTAAAGCTGATTAAAGATCTTGGAATGTAACTTCTTAAATAACTAAAGCTGATTTTAGGACTTGCAATCTGCTGTTGGATTCCGTGTGGCCTTGGAATGTGATTATTTAGGGGACGATTTTTTTATTTTAAAATTATATTTCAATTTACGTTTTATTCCATTAAATACATGACACATATTCATGATCGATAATTCACAGGTTTCGAAATCGAAGATCTTCTCTCGAAAATAGAACTCGTAAATTCGGTCCAAATCTCAAGTCACCGTCAAACATTTTAAGAAATTTCTTTCTTATTCACTTCATGAAAAAAATCAAAATCATTACACAAGTTTCGGGTACAGACGGATTGGTGCTGACTAATGGAAACAATGGCCCCGTTCGGTAGATAGCGGATTGAAGGTAAATTAGCGGATTAGACTTAATTGAGAGGTTTGACCCGTCAAATCCGCTATTGAGCTTGTTTGGTAAATAACTTATTTGATAAGCTTTTTGGACTCAAAACTCTAATTTAGAAAAAGCTCATTAGAGCAGCTTTTTGGGATAGAGGATTCACAATTGAGAGGTTTTACTTATAACTTTTAATTTGTCTTATTTATTTTACAATCTACATTGGTTTATAGAGCTAATAAATAATAATATGTCATCCATATGATTAATTTATCTAGAAAAATATAAAATTCATAACTTCTTCATCAAGTGTTAATAAATTTTAAAAAAATATATATATTTATAAATTACCAACTAAAGAATATTAAATGTTTTAATATATTATTATTAAAAGAATACACCCTAAATAATAAAATATCCTTATTGGTCATTTTGCAATGTCAAACAGCTATAAGTTTTCAGCTATTTACCAAACACTTATTTAAAAACCGCTAATGCAATCTGCTGGTCAAATCAGCTAATATAATCCGCTATTCGCTACCCGCTGATATAATCCGCTATCAGCTATCTGCTATCCGCTGATCGCCAAACAAGGCCAATATTTATCCACAAAGTGAGGATTTCCAATCGTGGAAGAAACCTGAGGTGGATTTTCTACTTATCAATTCCTAATGGTAAGAGCTTCCTTGTGGTTTTGGAGTAATATAATTACAAGAACTTGAGCCTCAGTTATGGCATATATCACTGTTTAATCTCTAAGTTTTTTAGGGGCTCGGGGTTTAGAATTCAGACTAGTCAGACGTAAGCTTGGATACTGAGAATGAAAACAAAATTATTATGTAATCACCATAAAGTAAAGATTCAAAAAAAGAAAAATTGAATATCTAAAAATTTCCTTTTCATATTCCCGTTTCATTTTTTGTAGTACTTTTAACCTTATAGTACAGATATTGCTTGAAACACATTAGTGTTATGCATATATTTTATTCCTCATGTATAGAAATAGTATTCGAACGTATATGTTCAATAATTCAATCTAGCTGTTTTGACTTTTATTCCTTGTACTGGGTTATCAATAATTCAATCTAGCTATTTTGACTTTTACTCCTTGTATAGTATTGCATACTGAAAAAGATGAATCAGAGTATAATGCACAACGTGTGTAAAAACATTAAATATAAGTCGAAGCGACAATTAAAATAGTTGGCTTCGCGAAGCGTCCCACCATCTGTCAGAACTTTTTCATTAGCAAGTCGGTTGTCTCGATCCTACTAACTACTTCTTTGGCCACAATGTGGACTAGCAGCTACTACTAAAGTCAATCCGACCTGATAATATTCAAAAGTACAAAGGTAGGTGCTTCAATCTTTCGGAGATGCATGAGCGCAAAATTGAAATCCTCAATTCACAAATTACTAAATATAATCAACAAACCCACGGACTCTCAGATAATAGACTAACTCAATAAGCCCCGGAGAGAATAACAAAACTTAGCTCTTATCTCTTGAGACTTTGCTTAAAGCTTGATCATTTAGATTAAAAAAGCTCGTGTTAATTGCCTAGGAACTTAGTGCTAGCATGTTTTTCTTTGTTTATTTGCGTTTTTCTTGAGTTGTGGAGACTCCAGTCAATCAAAATTCCCATCTTTTCTCTTAAGCTTGCATTTTTACTCGATTGCTTTCAATTCTCAGTTGTAATTAGCTTAAAAATCAACCCCTCAATCGTGCTTAGAATGATTAGGAATTTATTTTCTATTTTTGTGCTTTCGACAACTAATACTTAGACAAAGCTCCGAATCGTCTTTCTTTGAGAGACGACCCGAGTGAGGTCATTTGACGTACTCGGCTAAAAATAATTAAACACTCGGTTATAGGATCTTTATATTTTTCTTGCTTGCTTAAGTGAATTAGAAGTTGAATTTGTTCTCATCTTGTATTAAAGGTTAAGGCTTTATGTAAAGCCTGGTCATTTAGGTAAAAGGCTCGATTTGATTACCTAGAATCTTATTGCTAACATGTTTCTCTTGGTTCTATTTTAGTTTTTATCGCGTTGAGGAGACTCCAGATGACCAAAGTTCCAATCTTTTCTCCCAAAGCTTGCATCTTTATTCTATTGCTTTCAATCCCAACCATCTTGCTTTCGACAATGTTTAATGTATTTTTATGCTTATTTTCGTGTGTTTTATGTACCTTAGTCGAGTCTTTTTAGGTTCGTTTTAGTGTTGACCGGTCCATTTCATTGTATTTCATGTACTTTTGCGTTCGTTTTTTGTCTTTTGTGTTTTGTCATATTTTTCTGGTCTTTTTGGTGTTCATTATGTCCATTTTTCTGAGCTTTGAAACACGAGCCGACCGAGCTGTCCCGGGCCATGACCAAGTCCGTGCTCGCGTAGCCCTGTCAACGCCTGTGACTCGCGCCCAGGCCCGCGCGCTCGCGAGCGCCATGTCACCCTGCGCCCAGGCCCACGACCCCGCGACACGCGCCCAGGCCAGCAACCACGCGAGTGCAGCACCTGCCAGCCCGCGACCAGAGGGCCGTTTAGCTACATCGAGAGTGTTTTTGACTAAATGTGTGTGTTTTTAGTGTGTGTGTGTGTGTGTATGTGGTGTAACTATAAATATACATTGTGCTTTTTGGTTTTTGGACATCATCCCTCATTTCCCAACTTTTTTATTGGGAAATTAGCTCTTTTTCTCTCTTTTATTTTTATGCTTTGGTGTGGAGGTCCAAGACTTGACATTTTTCGGTGAAATTCCGACGACTTCATTTTCATCAAAGACTTGACATTTTCCGGTGACATTTTGGTGTGGTTTTGTGGATTGATGACTAGATAGTGAACGAAACTCCGAACAATCTTCCTCGAGAGACACAACCCGAGATCGATCTTTTGATTGTACTCGGCAAAAAAAAGAAAAAAAACGACAAACAAATAACTAACGAGTGAACGAAGCTCTGAATCACCTTCCTTGAGAGACGGCCCAAGTGAGGTCTTTTCATCATACTCGACTAAAAAGATCTAAATAGAGGCCCGAACGATGAAACAGCACGTGGAACACTCGCATCGAGTCCCGTCCCGCGATCGCGCGAGAGAGCCCGCGAGACTCGAGCACTCGCTGCGTGGCTCATTCTGCGACCGCGCAAGTCGAGACCCGTGGAGACCCGACACTCACAGCGAACGGCCGCTCGCAAGGCCGTGAGTCCAGGCGCGACCTGTTCAAGCTTGGCACTTGCGGTGAACACCATTCCGCGAGATCGCGAGTGCAGTTTTGTCATTAAATGTATGTAAAAGAAATATATGTTTTTCGTATTAGTATAAATAAATTTAGTTTCTTTGTGTGGAAGGATCTAGACTTCATTTTTATCACTTTTCCCTTTTGGGAATTAATTATTTTCCTTATTCTTTCCACTTTTATGTTTGGGAGCTCCAAGACTCGACTTTGTCCGATGATGCCTTTTTTTATTAAAGTTTCCACCTTTTCGCATTAATTTTGTCCGAGCTCGCAAAAGAAGAGTAAGTAGCTTTCTTAGGACTTATTACTTCGATTTTTGGTCCTTCTTGCTTATGATGTTATTCAAGGTAAAGTTGGTGTCTTGGCCGGAATCATGTGCCTAGTCTCGGTTTTAGGATCTTTTTATTTTCCTTGCTTGCTTAAGTGAATTAAGAGTTGAACATTCTTATCTTGTGTTAAAGATTAAGATTTTATTTAATGCTTGATCATTTAGGTAGAAGGCTTGATTTAATTTCCTAGAACCTTATTGCTAGCATGTTTCTCTTTGTTTTATTTTCATTTTCTCAAGTCAAGAAGACTCCGGGTGACCAAAGTTCTAATCTTTCTTCCAAGCTTGCATCTTTTATTTAACTGCTTGTTAGTTCCTTAGTCTAAATTAGTTTAAAAATCCCCCAGTTAATCGATTAGCATGTTTAGGACTTTATTTTCTCTTTTTGTGCATTTGACAATGAACTAAATGAACTAAGCTCTGAATGGCCTTCTTTGAGAGAAAACCCGAGGTTCAGATAACTCGGTTATCAATCTATTTTCCTAAAAATCAACTAAACAGGGGGTTGGCTAGTGGGCTACTCCTCTCATCACCATTTGGTTTTGAGATGGAACCTCAAGGACTCACAAGTGAGTGGGCGTGTTGGAATATCACTTGTGAGTTGTTCTAAATTGATTTTATAGGAAACGAGCTTAGCTTATAAGCTTAGTGAGCTACTTCTCTCATCAAAATTGGTTTTGAGATAGAACCTCACTACGCATGGCCTCAAGGAGGGGGCTGAGCCTAGCTTATAAGCTTAGTGGGCTACTCCACTCATCACCAATTGGTTTTGGTGTGAAACCTCAAGGACTCACAAGTGAAGGGGCGTGTTGGAATATCACTTATGAGTTGTCCCACATTGATTTTGTGAGGAAAATGAGCCTAGTGGACTACTCCTCCCATCACTAATTGATTTGGGATGGACCTCACTATGATGCACCTAGGCTCACCCTCTTATGGTGATGAGATGGAACCTCACTAGGTGCACCTAAACTCACTCTCTTATGGTACGCTTCACATATGTGGGACTGCACCCTCTTCCCCCAATTTTATAAATCTAATAATAGGAAATACAATTTATGTTATAAAATGTAATACTTCTATTTATATATTTTTTTAGAGCGTATGGTATTTTAGTTTGAGAATATGATATATTAGTTGTAGATTTATGTTCCTCTGCATGTTAGGTTTGCCTCAATCTGTACAAATATTCAGCGATGAATAAGACAATATACAAAGGGAAACACAATAGAAAAAAATCATCCTAGCGACATTGAAGTCATACTNAAAAAGAAAAAAAAAGAAAAAAAAAACAATCAAATATCACGCGGATCAACAAATATAACTGAAGAAGACACCGAAGACCTATACCATTCATGGTAATTATTTTCCTTAACTTGCCCAAAAAGTGGCTTTATGCACCAAACATCCTCGTCCCAAGAAAGCTTCTTCCAATGTGGAATGGCCTCTCTTACAGGGTCCATTTGCCCTACCTCGGCCACCACGACCCTACAACCGACATCCGCTCTAGCCATATTATACGCGAATTTGCACAAATTTCTCATTAGTCGAGACCCTTCCCGGCCTTGCATGTAGAGCCCGTACAAGAAATAATATCCAAAATTCTCAAACACATTAGGGAAAGATGGGATTTTTAGCCATGGAACCATGGCATCCAAAACCCTGGTCCCTAGGCACGCGACATGCGTTATGACCGATACGCCCTTCACTTGCAACCGGTAAACCTCCTTAGTGTCCCAAACACTAAGGATAGCAAAAGAAGATGGCAACTTGTCAGTGTTATGGTTCCATTTGGAGAGGGATTTCTTTGGTAAGGCCATGAAAGTGCCTAGACTGAGTTTGTTTCTCAGTAGACATTCAATGTCTTTCGGAAAGAACTCAGAGTTTGCAAATATGTCTCGATAGACTAGTTCCACCAGCTGCGGTGGAATCTGAATGATCATTACATCGGAGGATAATGGCTTGGAGTGTAGATGAACGGGTTGTACTAATACGGTGGGATTGCGAAATTTTATGTAGTTGCATTTCTTCGTGAACAAATTTAGAGAAGGTTGGTTGCTGTATTCTGTAGCCATGTATGCATATTGTGCACCGTTTTGTCTGCACCATTTTTCCAATTCGTGAACGAGTTTTGTGCCGATACCGAGCCTCCTGCATACAGAAATATCGTTATGTGTATGGTGGAGATTATGAGTCTAATTATTCTAGTTTTCAATTAGGCAAAGCATACATAAGAATAAGGCATTATGGAAGATAAGGCTTGATATATAGTTTATTGTAGCTTAGTGAATGATGTGGTATGACTTTATATTGTGTGAGTTGACAAGTATATATGCTTTAATCATATCATGATGTTTAACATTTTAAAACACTGTACGGATGCATAAGAAGAATCTTCAGTTTTATATATTAGTTTAGTATTAATGTAGTCGATCATCTTAATTATTTAATTATATAACAAAAGAATTAACATAATAATACTAACTTTTATGATGAAGGGGGCAGGTCGGGTCACGTTAAAAGCACACGGTCTATTATGCATTATGATGATGAAATGTACTTGGATATATATTTTTTTTCTTGGGATTAACCCCAAACCTCTCATATGCCTACACCTAACAATTTTCTTGATAACAATGTTTTTT
>BKCP01008292.1:1629913-1664645 GCA_008636005.1 Striga asiatica | reverse complement strand
AAGTAATAGCAATATGGGTATTCATGATAAAATTCTAAATTAAAAATTATGACGCTACTATTAATTAAATTCCAATTGAACTATTGATATAACTCGGTTTCAATTAAACTACTTTGGAAGGATCGATCTAAAACCAAAATACGATTATTTCATCAGTAGCATTTTGTATTCGAAATAACGATAAAGTTGGCAATTAAACCTGTGTGTGGATGAAACTCTGAGGCCAAGAATGTAAGCCAACTTCACATAGACTGGGATTTGAGTGCTTGACATTTTCTTTCCATTTGTCACAGTTTTTATGCAGCCCCTTATGACTCCAACAATTTCACCTCCATACTCAGCAACCTGCTCATGCTCACACATATAATTTTCTATATAAAATGTTAATTTAAAACACTTTTATATTTGAAAAATTGATTCCTACACACATTAATGACCAATACTAAGTCCAATACTAACTTTTATATTTCATTAATGACCACATCGGTCGGAAATATTC
The DNA here is from genome assembly GCA_008636005.1 of Striga asiatica. Taxonomy (NCBI): domain Eukaryota; kingdom Viridiplantae; phylum Streptophyta; class Magnoliopsida; order Lamiales; family Orobanchaceae; genus Striga; species Striga asiatica. The sequence continues at coordinate 1,664,146 of BKCP01008292.1, read as the reverse complement.
CTCGACATAACCGATTCTAAGTCGCAATTTACTTAAAATAATGAAGTGAATACGTATGTGTCTGCACTGTATAACAAAATAAACGTGGAAGAAAATGATGTGGTGACAATTGTTTACACGATATGAAATAAGTATAATCATAACTAATCTTGAATTTACTACACCTAACTTTTGACTTCACCTATGGGCTATGATTAACATTTACCGGAAATAACAATAATTATCAATTATGTATTCTCTTAAATCCAACACTTTAAAGATTAGGGAAAAAAAAAAAATAAAGCTTTTAAATAAAAACTTTTACCAGCATAACGTGTGACGTGAAATTACGAACTCTCGCAGCCGGGTCTCCCATGAGGTCGGTGACCAGAGACGGTTTTCCAGGCTGGCCCACTTCACACCGCCGCTCGAGCTCCTCTACAGCCGCCTTGTCACTCTCTTCCTCGTACTTTCTTACCACCAGGAACGGCGGCGGAGAACTTGGCGGGTAAATCTCGGCGGATGCTACTTTCTTGATCGAGGGCATAATTGGAAATTTAAGTTGGTGGCTAAGAGAGAAAAAGCACCGGTTGAAATTATATATATTCTCAACCCGCCCTAGAGCAAATTCCTTAGCTTGGGACTTTCCTTGTTCTAGTTAAGCTTTTCCATATTCGAACAGTCGTTATATAGAGCACATGTATCAGCTGACGTGGCATCTGGTTTTAGAATGCTACCTACGGTGATTCCATACAACTGTCAATACGGGTTGTGGCCCACGGACTGGCCCACTGCCTGTTTAAACGGACGGGCTTGAGCCTTCATCTGACAAGCCCGCTCAATTTCGGGCCTATTGGCTTGCGATGCCGTTCAGCCTGCGGTCCAAAGTAGACCCGGCCTATTATTTTTTATTTTTTTTTTTTTATGATATTTTTCATTTTAGAATTCATGGAAATTCTATATTGTTGCAAAACAATTTACTGTATCCTTTCATTTTCTTAATAGATTTAGGTCTGAGTCAAAGTGTTTACTATACATGTAAACTAACATCCTCGAATTTTTTTATTTTCAACTATTATTATTTAACTAACATCAGTGCGAGACGGGACGGGATGGACAGGATCAGCCCTTTTGACACTGCTATGTTTACACTTTACACCTTGACTATGATAAATTAACAAGCTGAAATTATTCCAATACTTCTTTATAAACTTATAACCTTATGAGTTGTATATTCAATATCTTTTCTTAGTGATACAAAAGTTTCAATTCTTTCGTGCTCTTAACTCTGATATTGCAATGTAAAGTTGACCACAGTTGATTAACGATTTTAGGTAGAAGCTACTTGATATTAGACCATGCCTATCTCCCACTCTTACTATGGCCAAACTTTAACATATTAGTTCTTATTAGGTGGGTGATTAGCTACAAAATCTCACATAATGTGATAATGACAAATTCAACGTTAAGGAAACATATACAATTTGCTACAAAATTAATATTTATTTATCATATTTGTGTATTGTGTTTCTTGAAATAGTAAACACTACAAAAAAAAAAAGAGATGAAATTCCAACAAAAATATATTTCAGTGGAATTCCAACGACAATTTCAATGGATATTTTAATGCTATTTCGTTGAAATTTTCAATGGATTCCAACGAAAATATTCTGTTTTAATGAGTTTTCCTTGAAATTTTCGTTGGATTTTGACGATTCCAATGGTAAATTATCCAACGGTTGAAATATGAGTGAAAAGAAAAATCCCAACAGAAATTGGGGGAGGAGGCGACGGTGGGGTCACTCTGAGACGCGCGATCCCGAATTAGATTTCTCGAGGTTCTTCACGACGATCGACAGATTATTTCTTTTTACATTTTATATTTTATATTTTTATTTTTTTGAAAATGGAGGGTGAATTTTTTAATTAATTAAAGGAAAATGACGTGGAAAAAATGAAAGTGGTCACATCACTTAATCTATCGAAAATCAGTCCATATTAGCCTAGTCAAAGCCGAAATTTGCAAGCAACTTGTAATCAAATCCCGGCGATCCAGACCGAAATAGGACTAAATTAGCTAAAATTTAAGACTTTTGGGACCAAATTACTGGACGAAAGTAAAAAACGGTTTATGTTACTGAATTAAAACTACAATTTTCTCTTTTTATTTATATTGACTTCCATATATTTACATGAACTTATATTGTTTTTATGTTAGGCGCCGATATTGTACACCCACAAAATTTCAATATAGGCTCAAATAAAGCTCTAATCTATACTTATATTAAAGGGAGTCTTATTTACCAAATTTAGTAACTAGAAAAGTCAACAACATTTATTGTCATTACTATTTCCGTATTATACAGTTTTATTTAATATTCATTTTTCTGTTGCGATTTTTAAAAACAGATATGGTCAAATTATCTCATCATTAATTACTTTTCATTAATTACAATTTATCTATTTATTATTTTCTTCGCAAGAACGGATCAACATTAATTGATTTCCTTAAAATGTGGAAGTTGTTGCTTTATTTTTGTACAGAAAATCAGGCTTCATTATAGAAATTTGTTCAATTACACAATGAATTTTCTATGATATAATTATTTTTTATGGGAACATTTTTTTTAACAGAAAAATATGGCATTTCAATAAGATTTTCGATTTTTTAAGACTGATCGTTATCATGATATGAAATTGAACATTCCAATATACCTTAACAAAACACACACGTGATGTATACATCAGTTAATAGAAATATAGAATCCTCATATTTTTATATATACGTATGTAATTTTTCTATTACCAAAATTAATTGATAGTTGTTGTGTTATGGGTTTTTTCATAATTGTTACTTGGTTGTTGTGATATTTAGTTTGATTGGTGTCGCAAAAATTCTAATCTATATATATAACAAGAATAATCATTACAATGCAAATTATAAAAATATTGATATTAGAAGAGATTGAGTTCATGGCTTTTCTTAAATCAAAGTTGTTTAATTAGTATACAAAATTAAATTCTAAAAAAATATATGTGTATATTTTGTACATTATTTATACACTATTTAAATTTAAATTTATTTACATATTTTAAATTGATTACTTATATAAATAATATCAACGTGTATTAAATATATTTCATTACATAAAATAAAAAGAACAAGAAGACGTGTAACTTGTATAACTTTATAAATAATAATGACATTATATGGCAACAGAGTTTAATAATTAACTATTATATAGTGAATAAGAATAAGTAAAATTGTTATTTTCTCATATATCAAGGAATAAGTATATATAATAAAATTAAATTTATATTAGTATAAATCTGTTAGTGGGATAATATATTAATTATTTTACAAGTTAGCCCTAACATGCTCACGTTTAATGTTCTGACTAATAAAATAACGTTGATTAAAAGATGTGAAAAATAGATTACAACCCTATTTTTTTAGACTTAACGGTGATTAAAAGAGGTGGAAAATAGATGATAACTCTTTTCAGACTTAAGCGAGACTTAACGGTGATTAAAATAGGTGAAAAATGGATAATAACACTTCTCAGACTTAAACGGACAGAACCTGTGAAAATAATTCATTTAATATCTCTCTCGTGCATCGCAAGGGGTACGTACAGTAGAGTTTAAGATGAAATGTCACATGAGGATCAGTCCACTTTCACTCTCAAATTTTTATAACTAAATTTGATGTATAATAAACGTTCACATTATATATCAAAATTAGTGTTATTATATTTTTGAAAAAATTAAAGACAAAATTTAATATGTCCATGAATTTTATGATAAAATAAGTAATTGAGGTTTATATAATGAAAAAAAAAACAAAGGAAAGTTATATTTTCTGCATTAAAAATCAAATATAATATCTATACTTATATAATAAGAATTAACATTTATCCAAAATAGTAGGTCAAATTATGGTCAATGTCGGATTTGCATTAAATATTTTCCAAAACTGGTAAGTTTTTGTCCTTTTCACACTTCTCATTAATTATGTCCTTTTCACACTTCTCATTAATTATGCCATTTTCATACTTCTCATTTTCACACATCTAATTAATTCATTAATTACGACATAATTATCATAAATCATTCCATCTGAGCTTTTATCGTTAAAATGTATAACGATCTGTTATGACCTTACCCCATTGATATTTCAATGAAGCGTCCTTATCGCGTTCTATTTTTTGGTAACCACTCTATATCAATAACCGGATATTTGGTTAATGATAGCACACGTCTTTATTTCAAGGAGCGGATATTTTTTGACCTTTAATCAATCTGAACTGATTGCCTTGACTTTTCAATTTTTAAAAACTCTTTTTTTAAATATTTCGGCTTAAGATTCGGATTTCATTATACAAGTCATCGGATTGTTTGAATGAAAATGAATGAAAAGAACACAAAAAACAGGTAGCCTTATTCATATAACCAATCCTAAAATATTAGTTTGTTCACCCAAAAGAGACAAATGCTAGAAATCCTAAAATATTAGTTTGTTCACCAATCCTAAAATATTAGTTTGTTCATAAAAAATATTAGTTTGATTTTTAGGATTTGTCTCTTTTGAAAATATTAGTTTGTGATAATGAGGAGTTACCAAATAATCAAACTCATAATATTGTGTAGAAGGAGGTTTTTAATAATATATGATTATTACCGAACTTTTTATGATTCAACAATGTTCCTATGTATTTTAATGATTTCAATTTCGATCCTAATGCACGTGAGGTTATATTATTCTTTCAAATTTTACATCTCGTGCATCGCACGGGTTACGTACTAGTAAATAGTGAAGAGCTCACCAGAATTACAACCGAGTTATGAGGTACCACAATGGTCCAATGCCCAATTATATTCCACACACATTATAGAAAGGTATCTGCCTTATTTTACAGGCATATCCATGCTTATGTAATGATCATATGCCCAGAATAATATTGTTGAAGTAGGATTTTATACTCATTAATTCGGTACTCGAATAATTAGTACTAGTACAATACCCGTGTATTACACAGGTGTTGAATTAGAAAGCTTTTGTAAAAAATATTAATTTTTTTATTTTTGTAAAAACTAAAATAATTTTATTACAAAAGCTTTCTCGTTTACAAAAACAGTACTTTGGGTTTTAATTAAATTGTCAAATTATATTTTTTTAATCATAATAATTAAACACCCGTACATTAAATGAAAATGTCAACCCGTGTTGAATTTTTTTTACTTATATCATATAAAAATATCGATATTATTTACTATTATATAAGTACAAATATATATATCTTAAATAAATAGAAATAATATGGTGATATGTATATGCATAAGTGTAGAATATGTTTATTTAATATGAAGCAAAATATATTAATTTCTTACTTAATTAGATGCCTAATACATTAAGTGTCGTATCAGTCCTGTTTCACAGTTTTTTAACTTTATATGTTATTTTAGAATTTAGATAAATAATTATTTATTTTTATTACATTGACAACATGCCAATTAGATTTGAAATAAATATCATTTTTACAAGAATACATACCAATTTCTATTACTTTATAGTATAATTTATAATTTTATTTGATATAATTTAATTTAGTTTGATAAATAAATTTAAATTTTATTTATAGGGATATATATTACTGTTTTGTGGTATTTTATCTCGTTTGGCTTTTGGAATCACATCCAGCAGTGGTTGGAACTTTATTGCCCCCAACCCTTTATCGTACCTTTCTTGAAACAAAATGGTTTCATGCTCCTTCATTGATTGGTTATTCCTCTGCGTTCGTCTCTCTTTTTTCAATTTCGGTCTCGATTAGTTCACAAGATTGAATGGCCACCCCCTAAAAGTTTTCCACGAATGGTTTGTGTTGCCGGGTATGTATCTGGGGGGAACTTTAAATAAGGGCTTTCGGTTTTTTGTATATATATATATATATATATATATAGAGTAAAATTCAAACGGACTTCATAATGTCAATTCAAATGCAACACACTAGTTAAGATTTTCTTTTTCTTGACAATATTAACTCTATTTAATAGATGTTATGGGAAACGATAGAGATGGAATATGAAGAGACATTGTGTATTACATAGAGGGTTAGAATGAAAAAATATGAACAAAATATCTAAAACGACATTTATTTTATCAATGATCAATTAAGTCAAAGTGACAAATAATAAAAATAATAAATAAATAGTAAAATACAAACGGAGTTCATAATATTAATTCAAATGCAATACACTACTTAAGATTTTTTTTTCTTGACAATATTAATCCTAATGGATGTTATGAGAAACGATGGAGATGGGATATGAAGAGACACTGTGTATTAGATGGAGGGTTAAAAATGAAAAAATATGAACAAAATATCTAGATAAAAATAATAAAAATAATAAATAAATAATTAATTTCAATAAATAATTTTACTATTATTATAAAGATAAATTATATTTATCTTTATAATAGATGTTATGGGAAACGATAGAGATGAAATATGAAGAAACACTGTGTATTAGATAGAGGGTTAAAATGAAAAAATATGAACAAAATATCTAAAACGACAGTTATTTTATCAATGATCAATTAAGTCAAAGTGACAAATAATAAAAATAGTAAATAAATAGTAAAATACAAACGGACTTCATAATATTAATTCAAATGCAATACACTAATTAAGATTTTTTTTTCTTGACAATATTAACCCTAATGGATGTTATGAGAAACGATGGAGATGAGATATGAAGAGACACTGTGTATTACATGGAGGGTTAAAAATGAAAAAATATGAACAAAATATCTAAAACGACATTTATTTTATCAATAATCAATTAAGCTAAAGTGACAAATAATAAAAATAATAAATAAATAATTAATTTCAATAAATAATTTTACTATTATTATAAAGATAAATATAATTTATTTATTTTATATATACAATATAGATGTCAAATCGAAGCTCATCAAAAGATGATTAATTTGATATATTATATATGTAAAATCGATAAGAAATACAAAATTTATCAACTTTTAAAATATATTTGCAATTCAATGGTATAATAAGAAATGATATTAAAATATAATTAATACAAATATTAATTTATATCAAAGCTTAACTCCAAAGCATGAGTTTTTGCTAAATAAGATTCTGAAGCATGAGAGTTTGTCACTAAACTCAACGCATTCTGAAATTATATATAGAGGGGATGATCTAAAATCACTGCTACTCTTTTTGTAATAGAAAAATATTATGGTCGTACGTGATCGGATGATAATTGTGAGTTTGTGACTAATAAAATATTTCGTAACGGCTTAGAAGCCAATATAAAATATATTAACATGCCTAAGACATTACTGTGCTCGTCCATCCTTATACTTTTGAGAAGGGAAAGGAAAAAAAATATTATTCCACAAATATGATGACAATAAAATAACAAATTTTGTAAAGACGCAAAGTTTGATGAAATCATTCACCCCAAGAAGATGTTTTAGAATAATAGCACGTAATTCTGATTAAAATATAGTATGCACAATTTATTTATGTTCTTGATCATAAAATCGGAGTGCACATTGACCCCCCATATTGTTCCAATTATTGGTGGATAAGCTAAAAGTTGTTTATCTTCTTAGAACATTAATGCAAAGTCGTGGTGTTTTATGGCTGTGGCGGCGAATATGGAACCTTTTCATAATTAATATTTCAACTAACTTTGCTTAATATATAGATACACATACATGACCCTCTAACAAAATTACATTGGTTCACACCCTGGAAAAAAGATTTAATACTTTTGAGCAGGTACCTTGTGTATTTTATTGTAAACTCATATATTACATTAGTGTTGTACTATAACTCTATAAGAAATACATAAGTTCTTATGTGATACATCTTACCGTAGAGGACGAGTCAATCTTTCAGACTCTATTAATAAAAAGATACTGTTGAGATAGTTATAGTTGGATTATGATATATCAGTGTTAGTAGTCTTACTGTAGTCAAGTGTTGTTATTTTTTCATTTGCATCTTTTCTCCTTTAGTCGCATTTTCCATTTATTATAAATAGAGCATGTACTTGTATTTTGACCGTTGAACATTTTATGAAAATGACACAATAGGAGAACTTTCTCCCCAAAATATCTTCCTTCATTTTTCCTTGCGGTTTGTTCATTGTATCAGAGCTTGATTTGGCGAAGCTTTGATCGGTGATTTTATAGCGAGACAGCGAGATAACACAATTGGTGGCGAGATCGTTTATCGCATGACGATCCTATGCATCTCCAAAGCTCCGATCATCCTGGGATGAACCTGGTGTCGATTCAGCTAAATGGCAACAACTTTCTGCCATGGAAGCGAGCTGTTCTTATCGCACTAGGTGTGAAAAACAAACTCGATTTCATTGATGGTATGCTTCTACCTCCTAAGGAATCTGATGATTTTAAAAAATGGAAAAAGGTGGATTATATGGTGATTTCGTGGTTACTGAGCTCGATGTGTAATGAGATAGCAGAAGGATTCATTTATGTGGAATCTGCTTTTCAGCTTTGGGATATTATAAATCAAAGGTTTGGTGAGTCAAATGTACCTCTGCTATTCAGTTTGCAAAAGGAAATTGTCAATATTAAGCAAGGAACTTCCTCTGTGGTGTTATATTTCTCGAAATTGAATCGATTATGGGATGAGTGTGCTGTTTTGGCTCCTTTACCACTCTGTGGATGTGCTAGATCTAAGGAGGTCCTTGAAATGGACTCTAGGAACAAGCTGATGCAGTTCCTCATTGGTTTGAATAAGACTTTTGAACATATTAGTAGTCAGATTCTGCTTATGGATCAAATTGCCTAATGTCAACAAGGCATATTCTCTTATATTACAAGAAGAAAAAAAGAGAAGTGTTCACACTTTATATCCAGATACAGCTGAAACTGCAGCTATGGCCTCTGGTCAAGGGAAGGACTATGGGAATAAAGGGAAACTAGGTTGGATTAAAGGAAAAGGACAGAGTTGGAACACAGGGAAAGGCAAAGTGTTTACACCTAGAAGATCTAAAGAGGAAAGGGCACAATCACCTGTGAACACTGTGGTTTTACTTGTCATGAGAAAAAGGAATGTTTCAAACTTCATGGATACCCGGATTGGTATAAGGAATTCAAGGAGAAAAATAAGTTTGCTGCAAATCAAGTGGATGCTGGAGGGAATTATTCAACATCAAAGGGAATTGACATAGCAAATTTGGCTCAAGAGCTCATGAAGTATATGGGAGGAAAGCAGAAATCAGACTTTGAAGTGTTATCTGAAGGAGTTAATTTTGCAGGTATCATTGCTAGCCTTGATTTTCATTTTGCACTTTCAATGTTTGAAGATATAGGAAAAGGATCTTGGATCTTGGATACTGGTGCTAGCAAGCATATGTGTGCAAATGAATCTCAGTTACATGATATTATCCTTTTGCCTAAGCCTATTACTGTTTATCTTCCTGATGGCACCCTCAAACAAGTCACACACAAAGGAAAAGTTTATATCAATAAAAGGATTACTCTCACAGATGTTTTGTATATACCAACTTTTAAGTTCAACCTTTTATCAGTCTCACAATTGGCCCAAGATTCAAATATTACATGTTTTTTTACCCCTACCAAATGCTTGTTGCAGGACCTTAAGGATTGCAAAGTGGTTGCAGAGGGAAAGATGATAGGAAAACTCTACATTCTACATTCTGTTGATCATTCAGCTTATGTAAATAATTTCTGTTCTTTTGCTTCTAAGAAAAACAAACTAGTCAGCTGGCATGTTGTGTTAGGACATGCATCTGTAAGTTTACTGAGACACTTATCCTTTTTGAAGCCTTATCTTTTTTATCATAATGAAACTTCTATTCATTCTTGTGAGACATGTGTCAGAGCAAAACAACACAGAGATCCATTTTCTGTTTCTTCTTTACAAACTCAATCAGTTTTTGATCTTTTGCACATTGACCTTTGGGGCCCTTGTAATGATAACAATCTGAAAGGAATTAAATATGCCTTAACCATTGTGGATGATTTCAGCAGGGCTACATGGTTATATCTTCTTGTGCATAAAAATCAAGTGTCTCATACCCTTTCTTCTTTTATTTCCCTCATACACAACCAATTCCAGAAAAACATAAAAGCCTTCAGAAGTGATAATGGTACTGAGTTTCTCAGTCAGGAATGTCAAAAGGTTTTCCATTCTTTTGGCATTGTGCATCAAAGAACTTGTGTCTATACTCCCCAGAAGAATGGCATTGTAGAGAGAAAACATAGGCACCTTCTTGAAACAGCCAGATCACTTATGTTTCACTCAAAAGTTCCTTTATTTTTGTGGCATGAATCCTTGTTGACAACTGCATACATAATTAACAGACGTCCAAATTCTACTTTGAAATGGAAAACTCCATATGAAGTCCTCTATGACAAACTACCAGAATATTCTTAGTTGAAACCTTTTAGTTGTTTAGTCTTTGCAGCTAATACAGAACCACATAAATCCAAATTTACTACCAGATCACACAAGTGTGCCTTCCTTGGATTGGAACCGGGTAGAAAAGGATATAAGTTGTTCAATATTGACACTGGCAAGATCATAGTCAGTAGAGATGTCAAAATTTCAGAGGACATTTTTCCCTATCATGATAAAGCTATTCCTTCCCAAGTTTCTGTTCCTTTACCTCAAATTTCCATTATTGATGCTTCTGATGCTGATGTGTTTCCTCCAGTTGAAAGTTCAGAGACACATTCTTCTGCCACTCAGCCTTCTATTTCTCATACACCTTCACATAGACCAGTTAGAACAAAATCCAAACCCCATTGGCTGAAAGATTATGTGACCTTTTGTTCTAGTACTCATCTTCCCACTGCTGCCATGGAGCAATCTCAGAGGGTGACCACAACAGGTAATCCTGATACTCATATACATTCTTACCTTCATACATACCCTTTGCACCCTGACTACCTTGAATATCTGCACAATGTATCCATTGATCAAGAACCTGCTTCTTATTTTCATGCAAAGAATAGTGTTGAATGGGTCAGGGCAATGCAACAAGAGTTAGATGCTCTTGAGAAAAATGATACTTGGATTTGGTTACCTTACCAACAGGAAAGAAACCCATAGGTAACAAATGGGTTTATAAAATCAAAAGGAAACCTGATGGGACAGTGGATAGGTATAAGGCTAGGCTGGTAGCCAAGGCTACACACAGGTCTATAGAGTTGATTATGTGGGTTGTTTTTCTCCTGTTGCTAAGCAGGTGACTGTCAGGTTGTTTATGGCTATCAGTTCAGCTAAGGGCTGGACTTTGTGCCAAATATATATCAACAATGCTTTCTTGCATGGGAGTTTGAAGGAGGAAATTTACATGGAATGTCCACAAGGCTATGACAAAGGGAACAGTGGGCAGGTATGTAGGTTAAAAAAGAGCTTATATGTCCTTAAACAAGCCTCCAGGGAGTGGAATCAGGAATTTTGTGACAAACTCTTGGTTTATGGTTTTGCTCAATCACAACATGACCATTGTTTGTTTACAAAGTCTACAGGGGATAGTTTTATAGCTCTTTTGGTATATGTGGATGATGTCCTCATCATGGGGCCTAATTTACAGTTGATAGTGGATTTGAAGTCCTATCTGAACAAAGAGTTTACCATTAAAGACTTGGGTTTTGCAAAAATTTTCTTGGGAATTGAAATTACAAGAGGAGACCATGGGACTTATCTTAGTCAAAGGAAATATGTGTTGGACATGCTTCAGGATATGAAGCTTGAACATAGCAGGACAGCTGCTACTCCTTTTCCACATGGTTTAGTGTTGAAGAGCAAAGAAGGATTGCCTTTATCCTCTGCAGACACATACAGGAGAATAGTGAGAAGGTTGTTGTACCTCAATCTTACTAGGCCTGACATAGCCTACTCAGTTCAGCAACTCAGCCAATTTGTGAATGATCCCTACACTTCTCCTTGGGATGCTGCCATGCATGTGCTTAGATATTTGAAGGGTACACCATCTATGGGGTTATTTTATCCTAGTACCAGCAGGTTTAAATTGACAGCATACTGTGATGCTGACTGGGGAGCTTGTCCAGAGACTAGAAGGTCCTTAACTGGTTTTTGTATCTTCTTGGCAGACTCTCTTATTTCATGGAAGAGTAAAAAGCAATCTACTGTCTCAAAATCCTCAGCAAAGTCTGAATATAGAGCTCTCAGCTCTACAACTTGTGAAGTTCAGTGGTTGGTGTATGTGGCACATGATCTTCAAATTCCAGTTCTTCTTCCTGTGCCTTTACTTTGTGACAACCAGTCTGCCTTGCATATAGTGGAGAATCCGGTTTTCCATGAAAGGACTAAACACTTGAAAATAGACTGTCATTTGGCCAGACAAAAATTCAAGGAAGGCTTGCTTGCTCCTAGCTACATTCCCTCTTCACAGCAACTTGCAGATGGCTTGACCAAATCTCTTGGTGGTCAACCTTTCCGATCTATGGTGGTCAAGTTGGGCATGACAGATTTTCACTGTCAGCCCACTTGAGGGGAGTGTGTTGAGATAGTTATAGTTGGATTATGATATATCAGTGTTAGTAGTCTTACTGTAGTCAAGTGTTGTTAGTTTTTCATTTGCGTCTTTTCTCCTTTAGTCGCATTTTCCATTTATTATAAATAGAGCATGTACTTGTATTTTGACCGTTGAACATTTTATGAAAATGACACAATAGGAGAATTTTCTCCCCAAAATATAAAAATGACACAACTATATGATGAAATTTTATACTTTATGTAATTTTTTTAAAATGTGATATTTTCTAATAAATGTGCATATTTATGAAATAAAATTATGTTAGTCTAATGGTTAATTAGGCTGATCCTATAGAAGATGTACTTCTAATAATAATTAGTTATTTACTGGTACATTTATATTTTATGCAAAGTATGGAGAATATTATAAGTATGGGGGGTGGAGAAATGAGGTGGAGGAAATCCAGAATGTGTCTAATTTTTTTATTTTATTATTCTCAGACCAACTTTTCGACTTGGTTTACCATCTCTTACAAGATTCCTGAAAGCATTTTCGAAATTCCAATTATCTAAAAATCGATTATCTAAAATATTCAATCCAGGATGATCAAATTTATTTATTTAACTAACGAATCACTCTTTTTGAAGTGTAAATTATTGCATAAAACTACAACACTAGAATGCGATGTTCTTCAATTTTATTTTGTTTTTTATATGTTTGATTTACGTCCATTCAGAAGATGGAATTATTCTTCAAGATACCTACCGTAAATATTATTGTACATTCCTTTATTTTCAAAATAATTATAATGTGAATAGAATACAATAGATGGTGCGGACTGTATAGCCGAACAAAAGGTTGTGAGATGACAAGAAAGAATGGAATATTGAAAAGGGAATTTTCACAAATGGAGCATTTTTGTTGCCTAAAGTAATTTTATGCACTCAATCATGATTTACATTATAATTATATAAGTAGTAGAATATAATTTTCTTGGACCACGCCACTAAAGAATATAAAACTTGATCAAATATTTATGAGGTCTTCCTATTTGGTTTACCCGTTCTTTCTTTCCTTTCCGTTTTCTTCTTCTTCCTTTTTTTTTTTTCTCCAGGTATTATTTTAACCTAGATACTTAATAGTTACACGTTAATTGACTTCCATAAAATCAATAATATATTTGACTTTATCAGATTTCAGATATTGGATTTTTTGAAACTTAAATATTTGAATAAAATAAAGTTTTATTTGTTAAAATTTTTAATGGTTATGTGATGATTAGTGGGAGTGAAATCTAAATATATTAAAAATTGTACAAATTAATAGATTCCAATATGTGCCAATAAATACTACAAAAAGTTTTATACATGAGTGTTATCAATTGAGCTACAGACTCGTGTTAATACTTAATATATATATTTTTATTATTTAAACTAGCAACCATTGGTTGAAGCACCAATGTAAGTTTTTCAAAAACTATTAAAATTAAATAAACTGTGATAAGATTCTTACCATTCAGGCTAATCTATATAAATGTAATTACTAGCTAATAGAATTTAATAAAACCTATTTAATTTTACTTATGTGACAATTTAACAATTTTTCCTCCAAAAACCGTTACATTTTGATGTATTTAATCTTTCATTTAATCATTAAATAATTAATACTCATCACTTCAAAATTACAAAAATCATTTTAAACTTTTGATTAATGACAGTTGACCATATAATGTGTTGACCGTATAATGTGATTAGATGTTATTATTGTTGTTACATTTAATTTTTTTTTTTTAAAATAAAAAATATATTTGAATTCCTAAATAAATAATAAATAATTCACAAATAAAAGACGTACCAAAATATACATTACATCCAATCAGATAAACGCAATTTAAAAAAAAAAATATTCCAACCCTTTTAATAGTAAATTTGGTCTGAAAAAAGTGAAAGAAAAATAATTAATCATCATATATACTGACTCACAATAATTTATTTATATCTGTACAAATGCACAGGTCGAATACTAGTCATAATAAAACTAAAGAAAAAAATTTGACCTGACAGAAGAATTTCTGCCGGCTAGGCAAAAGTTAAATAGAGAAATTGCACGGGATATAAGATGTATGACAGTACTTGCCCCACGATGTGGGCTAAGAGCATCTCCAGTGTGACTTTTGACATTGCAAAAAATTATCCATATCATCAACTTTTGAAAGTTTATTACTAATTTATTCTCCAATGCATCTTGTCATTAGCTCTTTCATGATGATGTGGATGGCATTTAATGTTAACAATGTTGAACTCACTTTCTAATATCTAACACCATGTTAAACATGATGACTCATTAATTCACTTTATATCTGGTTTAATTTTTTATTATTCTTGTATTAATGAATTATTATAATTGGTCCACCTATACAAATAAATTCTTATCAAATTGGTGCATTGGAGATACTAGTTTGATTCAAATTTTTAGTCTTTTAACATTATTCTTATGTGGATCAACATTACAATCATCAATTGACATGTGTTAAAAATTATTGTCTTTCAACACCATAGCATTGGAGATGCTCTAATCACTATGGGTTTTAATCGTGTTGTGTTTAGAATTTCCTGCTATTCTTTCTGCTTTGCTTTTATTTTCCTTTTGCCCCTTCTAAGTTCTCTGGTGTACCCTGTGAGAATAGATTCTCAATTTATGTTAATACATAGTCTCATCATGATTCTCAATTTAAGTCTGTCTTTCATTATGTTATAAATTTTAGAAAGGCTCAAATTAGTTCATTCCACCTAGTCAAGACTGATACATCAGTTCATTCATAAGAATTATGAATTTGGCTCATAGATCATATGAATTGAGTCGAGCCTGTTCTCAAACAACTCATTTTTTTACTTTTCTTTTATTATTTATGGATTTTAAATGAAATAGTCGGGCCGAACTTCTTCACGAACAACTCGTGGAAGGTTTCAAGTTTAATGTCATTTATTAAACGAGTAGGTGCTCGATTGGAAGCTACTTGTGTCGGCTCGAATAACATACCCACTAATGGCAAAAGACAACTTGTCAACTTCATGGAAATTCATGTGCACTAATCCTATGTAATGTATTGAGTACTGTGTAGTTTCCCACATTTTGTTTTGTTGGACTTCTTGCCGACTGAAGTTTATGTACAAATCAGTCATTGCCTTATTCTTGTAGATTTCATTACTTTAGTATTGAGGTGTAGTGAACAATGATGGGCAAAAGGTCTAGCTTCTTTTTGCAAGCAAATCTCCATCCTGAATACAAAATTATTTATGAAGCTTAGGCTGATGAGTATAAAAGACTGTTATACATTAGTGAGTTACAGGTGAATTCTTGTGTTCTTGTTCTTCAATCACAATATTGAGACATTACATCAAACCATTACTGTATTAGACATGTCAGCATAACAAATGAATAGAACATCNGAAAAAAAAAAAAAAAGACACCGCACAAATGAAAAACACACAGTTTCAGTCGAAATCTCTTATCCGACTAAATTTTTCTATGTCAACAAGGATTGAACTATTTACAAGAAAGTGTATGATAATAGACAGTGCTAATTTCACTATGTACATAAATATGGCCAAAAAAAAAAGTTCAATTTTCTTGTTCCCTCAATCCATGAACTATGTCAAGCATTGAGTGCTTTGCTTCCTGTCACAACTCGATCAAAGCAAAGCGATTTTTGATTCTATAATTTTCACGTCCATTTATTCTGCTGAAGAAGCTTTCCCGAAATAGCAGCCGCTAATGCAGCTTGGAAACTGGGATCTTTGGTCAGAGTAGAAGCCATTTGTTCCACAAAGTACTGTTGGTGTACTTGTGGTGTCTCGGATTTTCTTCTTGGGTTGCGTTTGGTTAGGTCAAGAGCGATTGTTTGAGCAGAGGAGCCCTGAGCATTTGATCGCAGGACATTGCCAGGTTTCACGCTCCTATTGGATGTGGGACTCGAGTCGCTCTTCAAGGGGTGGGGATGGTTGTGTTCTCCTTCATACGTCGCCACCAAAACCGACCCATCTTCTACACTCCTTTGAACCTGAGAGTGTCCAAAAGGAAATTTTGTCTGATGAGAAATCTTGAAAGTTTGTGTTATTTTAATATGGACATATACAAATCTTAATTTTTTTTTTACCTTCTTCTTGACTGGACAAGTAGGAGCAAAAGAACACCTGAAGTAAGCTCTTGGTGAAGGATTGTCCCTAGTCACCTTCTGTCCATATTTCCTCCATTGATAACCATCCTTCACTATCTGCAATTATGTATAAATATTCTCTCAGACTAAATCTTGGTCGATATCAAATTCTCAAACGACGTATGGGTTGTCTTTTCACAATCTACACAGATTTCTGCAAAGTTTTTTGCGACTTTCCAAAACGAACTCGATAAATATAAATTCCGGGACTTACAAGGCTGGTATCAGATGCTTCCGTTCGGACACAAACCCGTGAAATCTTGGCCTTGACGATTTCCTCCTTTGGTTTTTTGAACGAATGATCCTCACCACTCGAGCTGCTGTCTGTGGACCCCACATTATTAACATACGTTCGTTCGATCATCTCAGCCTTCCTCTTTCTTGATGATGTAATATCATTCTTATTGTTATTTGCATTTCCCACCGCACAATTATTGCTTGTGTACTCCATTAACTTGCTTCTTAGCTCGGTATAATTTTCGCAAACCACGGTTAGCATTTCTGTTAGCTTCTTGTTTTCGGCACTCACCCTATTCAGCTCCTCCATCAAAGCCCATCTCTGCTTAAGGAGGAAATAAATAAATAAACAAATAAGTGAAAATGGACCCTTAATTTTTAATCAAACTTTCCATTTTGTCCATCACATTTTACCTATGATCAATCAAGATAAGAGCTGCTCACCTCTTCTTCAACTGTGACAGTACTTCTTCCCAACTTAATGAAATTATCTTCAACTTCTTGATTCTGAAACTAGAAGGAACAACAAATTAAATATATGGCTAACTTATATGTTAAACTCAAATTTATGCAATTTAAAGACCAGGCAATTTCAATGCAACTAAATGTAATACAACTGAAAAGGCTCCAAATATAAGTATGTACCTGAGTTTCATCAAGAATTTTGATGGGCTTGGAGTTAAGATCCAATGAGGTACTATTCATTAGACTACCCAAATCCATGTGACCTCGGTCTCGAGCGAAATTGANAAATTCCACTTTCTCTGCTCCATCTTGGAAAAAAAAAAAATGAGACGACCTAACTGTTAAATACTGAGATGAGTCAACATGTAATACTTTTTTTAAAATACAAAGTAATAACATACATTTGTTTTAGAGTACAAAGTATAAACATTGGTTAAAAAAAATATAACTACCTAACTTTTACTCTATGAAAATTAGCTTCATCATTTTATATTTTTCTTTTTCCTTTTGGTCATGAAACTCTTAATCATTTTAAATACATTAAATAGTGGGGATTTTGGATTATCCACAATTTGATAGATTCCAACCACAGCCGACTAAAAATTCAATGGAGTAGGACATAAATCAGGAATATATAATATATTACAACGGAAAGAAGAAGAAAAATTCCAAAACATGGGCTGCATTGAAATTCTTTTCCACGAGGTCAAAATCCGCCCGCCGTTGAGAAGAACACAGAACATGATATTTGCATACCTAATATATTATAAAATTATTTTTATACAGAAGAAAATTTTGACTATTCAACTTATTGCGCATTTCCGACGGCACCATTTTTCTTTACTTTCTTTTTCCTTTTTCTATTTTTTTCTAAATGTATGGCCGTCAGCACCATTCTAATTTCTAATTTGAGAATAATTGTGACTGAGAATCAAAATTTTGATCAGAAATTTAACGAGATATACTTAATGACATTTTAATTGAAAATTAACATGTCATCTAGGGTTGTGACCTATTAAATTTATTAGCAAAATTCGTATTTTGCCCAAATTTATTGTAAAAATGGTTAATTTTAATTTTTTTCGTATTTGGTCAATTCTAATATTTCTCAACACAAATTTAAATTTTCAATCAAAACTATATTTAAATTAGTCAATTATATAACAAATTGTTGGAGTATCACTTGTGAGTTGTCCCACATTGATTCTATAAAAAAACAGGGTCTACCTTATATATTTAGTGGGTTACTCCTCCCATAATTAATTAATTTTGAGATAGAATCTCACTATAGTGCACTTACGCCCACAAATATTGATCAATTTGAACCAAATCAAGTGCATGCACCTTTAGTCTCACACATAATTAATGTTGTTCATCTCGAAGCGAACGTTCACGTGTGCCATAGCTAGTCTAACGACTTTTCGCCAAGTGAAACCAGATAAGCAGCACGTTTTTGTCTACGTATTTCACATGAATACTGCTTTTATTATTGGCTAATTCTATCTTTCTTTCATTATTACTCTATTCGTCAATTGGAATTTGAATCTCTACAAGGCGTCTTTGACCAATTGTATTAACGGTGAAGAAAACGTGTCAAAGTTGACGTACTTTTATATAACAATAACTGGTTTGGTGGGATATAGAAAATGAAGAAAAAAAAAAAAAGAGACTTAAATATAATTGTTTTAATAATGCAACTTATGGACGAGTCCTATTCTTTGATATTAAATATGAAGTGTGAATTAGGTGAAAATGCACGTTTATCAAATGATTTGATATGTCCGGACACAAAAAATAAAATGTTTGATAACAAAAATAAAAGTCCTTGCGGTATATTGGATCCACTAGTAGAAAAAATGCAATAGAAAAATAGGTGTTTAGAACTATTGATACGCCCGTTAAAGAAAATATATCGATGGAATTATTGTAGTAAAATTGTTATATAAAGCAGATGCTATTTAGTATAGACTATAGATATAACGGCAATAAGAACTCGTTATCTTTACCCTTTTTTTTTCTTACATATATATATATATATATATATATATATATATATATATATATAGTCGATCCAAATTAAATTTATATAGTTAATAAACTTAAAAAAAGAATTACTTTTGAAAGAAAAAGCTCTCGAAAATGGAGCTTGCACAAAATCTCGCTCTCCGATATTTGCACACCTTTCATGCCAATGATATTTGCACCAAACCGCTCTCTCACTCCGCCCTTTGCTCCTCGCTTTCTTCGCACCTCGTAGAGCTCAAGACATTCATCATCCCCCACAGTTTAAGAGCTCAAGACATCCATCATCCATGAATACAGTTTTATTACTCATAGGCAAATTGTCCTTCAACTAGGTTAAACTGACATAACCACAAATTGCCATTTGTCTGAGTTTCGGTGACTTGCAATAAGCACGTGAGGGATCCAGGCGGAAAAACCTTTGATGTAATAATATTTTATATATTTTTCTATTATTTTAGACCATATAATTAGTTAGACCTAATTGAATTAATAGTCAAACTTAATTAAGGTGAATATTTATTTAAAGGATTATTTAATATTCTAATATTAAAGAGTCCAATTTGTGATGTTTGATTTGGGCAGTAAGTTAGGTTAGAACATGAGGAATGTTAGTAGGATTAGGATTGTAATGTTATGAACTTAAGCTGTGGAAATGGAGAATTGAGGTCACAGATTGAGAAGAAGGAAATTAGGGTTGAAGGCAGTGAAGAGGCAATTGCAGATCCAGAAATGAAAAGGGAAACGGTTCTTCTCGATTCAAATGAAAGCGGTTTTACACGTGGCAGTCAAACTAAAGGGTCCTCGGGGCATTTGTCAGCACATTAGTAGGAGGACGTGGCAGGCTACGTGGATTGGAAGCATTAGTTATTAAAAGAATTAGCATAAATGATTTTAGATATTGTTTTATGTATTTTGGCATGTAGTGAAAGGAATGTGTAGTTGGGACCATGTTTGTTATTTAACCTGCGTGAATTGAAGGGAAATGCAACAAGAAATTCAACCACTCTTTCTCTCTACATTTCTCTTTCTCTCTCTTACAACTTCACCTTCCATCCCACTTCTAATTACAGTATGATATTATAATTAAAATTACACAAAAAACAAGTAGAAATCACAACATGTAAGTCTCCTCCTCTTATATATACTACATGTCCCTCTCTCCCATCTCATACGAAATAAATTTCTCAACATCAAGGGCTTTGTGAAAAGACGAGAGAAGCGGGAGAGAGAACAGAAACACACGATTGGCGATTGGCAATTGACAGACTGCAAGATCAGATATACAAGAAAACGGGAAAGGACTAATGGATTCTTATAAGTTTCTATGTGAAATTTAATTTATGCAAAAGATCCATATTCTATGAATTGATAAAATTACTTGCTTAGGGTTTATTCAATTCCGCCTAATAGTTATGAATATGCCCGTTAAATTCTTACATTTGATGCTCAGGTCAGTACTCTCTCGTAAGACAAATGTAAATTGTAAGATGGTATGCATAAAATGCATTCAGTGTAAAGTAAAACCTGATCATCCATTATATACTAGGTGTTTTGTTGCCCAAGTAGAATCATATCTAGGAAAGAGATCCAACAGTATGTACTTTCTTATCTTATCACGTTTCTAGTATCTGAGTTTCCTTAGTGAGATATATTTTCCATCCTTAAAGGATTTTGTCCCCTCTTACCATGCGACAGTCAGATCCTTAGGCCGTCTAAGCAACCTTGAACCTCCCTGCCACGGTATCTAACCAGGTTGTCACCACAACCTCTACCTCAATGAACTTCTGAGGTCCCTGTAACAACAAATTTCGTGTATTAAATTTATAAACATGAAAAATATTATACAAATTAATTTCTCGAATCAAATGAATTTTGCAGATTACAATCTCTATTTTCTCCTCTGATTCTTCTCACGAATGATTTTAAGTCTTGGAGCGAAATTGTCTGTTTGATCTTCTCCTTGACTTGGTTTTGACTTGAATTAACGTTAATCTGAGGGCCAACGCCTTGATTTTGGATCAAACGCCATTATATCCCAAGAACGTGAAGAACACGAGTCTTTGGTATTAGCCCCAAAGTAGATGTTGAGTCTTCTCCGCACCACTTTTGAGTTTATTAACGCAATTCTGAGGCTTGACAGCTTGTTTCCGGATTAAACGCCAGTTTTGAGGTTGAACGCGCTTGAATCTTGCTTCGTGTCTTCAAGAACACCTTTGAATCTTCAAGAACACTTGAATTTCGTCGAGAGAATCTCTAGAGCTCTTGAACTTGAATATGAATTATGATGTGTATTTTTAGCTTTAGGGAGAGTCCCTATTTATAAGTGCATGAGGGAAAACCCTACCAAATTTAAGAATCGTAGGACGCGATTTGATTGGTTCATAATGATTCACATAAGATCTTGTTAATCTACTAAATCTCTAAAGTTCTTCTAGAAGATATTTGATTTATTTACCAAGAAATAAGATTTGACACTTGACATTATTTGATTGGTCAAAAATTAAAATATCAATTAATCAACTATTTAAATTTAGGAATTAAATATTAGAAATTCTTAAAATATAAATAGTAAATATGACTTGATTTTTAATATATTAATTTCCACTTGGCGTCATTTGATTGGCCACAAATTTAATTTGCCTACAAATATCCTCTCGAGACTTGTTCACGGACGACACATTTTTAAAGTGAATGAGTCACGACACCTTTTGGCTATATGGCTGGGCCAATTTCAAAACTTAAAGCCTAATAACAACAAAGTTTAAACCCAAAACTGAACCAAGATGATTATCATTTGGCCCATTAGAACCCAAAACTAAACTATGATAATTATTTTTATTTGGCCCATTAATTAATGGACTTCCAATTATACCTTGGCCCATTAAAACCCAGCAATACTTAACTTTTAATTGTAGCCCATTAATTGACAATGACCAACATTTGCATGGTGGTAATTTAACATGAAAGTGTAGCAGCCCGCCGCTTCCTGTTACCACCTCTTCAAATTCTCCCTCACACATTGCAATTTGCTCGATCTTCTAAAGCTCAGAGATATTAATGTCTCAACTTTGCTTCATTACATCATTTCTCATTACTAGCAGTGTCAAACGGCCGGTCCAGTTCGGCCCGCGGTTCAAACGGGGCGGACCAAAATGGCCCGCATTTTTACGGGCTGAGAAATCTATGGCCCATGGCCCGCCCTCATTAGCCCGCGGGCCAAATCGGCCCGCCCGCAGGTTTTTTGGTATTATGCACTCTTATATACTTTTTGGTTTATTTATCCTTATATTTACTAGTATATTAATAAATAGTAAGACTTCTTGTGTAATGATGTTAAGTATTTGTCATCCATTTTTTATTTTTAATTTTTTCTATAAATAGTTATAGAAGTAAAATAAGAAATACTAAATTTAAATAATATAAAATTAGCAAATAAATAAATAATAAAAAAACGGGGCCAACTTGCCCCAGCCCGGTTTAGACCGTGGGGCCAAACGGGACGGGCTAGCCAAGCAAAGGCCCAAGCCCGTCCATTTAGGCGGACGGACGGGCCAGCCCGCGGGCCATGACCCGTTTTGACAGTGCTACTCATTACCTATTTCATCTTGGATGGTAGGATGCAAATTCCAGTTTCTGCCAGCACAAAGGAATAAGGAACGACTTGTTATTCAGCTCCAGGTCAACTATTAATCTATTATGTACCCCGATTACGGACTGTTATAGTATTTTTTTTCTTTTGTCACGATTTTCTTATTTTGTAACTCGTACATGCTCTTATGTGATTGGAAATAGATTATCTTGAAATTTTGTGATTGATTAGTAGAGTGAGCTAGAGAGTGGAAAAACATGATTAAACGAAAGATTAATTAATTTTGATTTTGTGAATGAATGAAAGTTAAAGTATAATAATTAAAGTTGATGTGATATTAAATTAAGACAGTAATGACTTACAAAAAAAAAGGTAGTACAGTAATGATTGTAAACAATTGGTAATGATGTGTACGAATTATCGGCCCTCAAGATTTTCGGTCAAACCTTCTCACCTTAAATCATTGACCAGATAAATTTACAAAACAACGCTGGGTGACAGACACTTGCATAGACACTCTGATGCCGAAGTAAAAAAGCGTGTATTCAAGTTCCTATCATTGATAAAGCCTATTCAGAGCGAATGTCTATAGAGTGAAATGAATCCTTTATTTACAAGGAATTTAGTGAAGTATTCTCTAAAATACGGTATTTCCTTAATTATTGATAGATCAAATCCTCCAAATCGAAGAGTAAATATACACAAATTCACTTGGATATCTCTTAAGAATATTTTATAAATATTCAAGCTAATATCATATATCTTTATAGAATCAAACAGACTAATTTTATGAATGTTATATCGACTAGTCCCCAACTTTGGATGAGCTTGTTGAGCTAAGACTCGTATAAGGAGTTGAAAATTTTCTTCTTCGTAAACAAGTAACCATATGAGTTTAGGTAGGATCCATCCTTAGCCCGAACTCGAGGTCGTTCGCAGCCAGAATTGCACCCACATGACAGCTTTTATAAAACACTTGTATGCCCGACCTAAGTTCGAGCTCGAGGATTGTTTGCAATGAGAACTGTCCCAACTTAGCAGCTCTTCGAAAACACTCCCCAGCCTCATCCATCTTATACTCTGGACCTTACATTGGACAGCCAAATATTTAATCATACTATAGTTAGTCTTCATTATTTCATACTTAGAAGCAGCGTCTGCAAAAACAATGAATTACGTACTTGTATTTAGTCCCAAATACACCTGTGCACCACCATCTTATAAAATAGTTCACCAAAAGATATTGGAAAAAATAGTATTTAAATGAAACATGGCGACACAAAATGTGGGATTTCTTACACTCAACTTTAAAGACCTAAAAATAGTGCAGCTTATAGTAGTTTATCATTTGTAAGTATACAAATAATATGCTTGCTTATTAACCCACCAAGCTTTAAAAACGACGTGGGGTCTTGGAAGATTACAATTTATTTAGGGTCCAATAATGCAGCTGTTACAATGTCGTTACGTGTCCATTTTCATAATGGTATACTCTATTAGTGATTATTATATTCTTAGATATTTTCCTTAGTTCTCTTTCTTTCCCGCTCCTCTTGTTTTTAAGTTTTAATGATGGACCGAACCATATCTTTCAATGACTAAAAGACATTCTCTTGACCCCTAAACCTCAATTAAAAAAAAACACACATTTTTTTAATTTCGTTTTTTAAACAAAATAAATTTTTAAAAAATATCTTACATCCATGCTCGATGAAAACAGAGTTTAAGTTCATCTTCAGCCTTTATCTATACTCTACTGGAGTTTACTCGTAGAAAAAATCAAGTTTCATCTCTACTCTAGCGAAGTTTACTCTACCCTAGAGTAGAGTCAATCAAAAATCAAGTTTACTCTACTCTACTCTAGGGAATATATATAGTTCTTTCTGTATTGTATTCTGTTCGTTTTTTTCTCGATGAGTTGTTTTTATTTGTGTATTTTATGATTTATGTTTGTTGTAAACTTTCGATTTTAATGAAATCTTCTTGTTTGACTGCGTTAAATTTTTATTCATATGTATCATTTTAATATTAAAAATTACTAAATAAAATGATAATACATTGATAAATAAAAACCAACAAAATTTATTAGCATAAAAAACACATTACACAAAGTTATTTAGTAAAAAAACACATTTATTAATACATTATATAAAAAATTATCATTAATATTACATTAAAATACATTAAAAAATATGCAGTCGTTGTGGCACAACACTGTAGCTATATGTGGAGTAACGCAAATATCTGGAGCAGCACTGGAGTGAATTTTTTTTATTACGGTTGGACTGTCCGATATCATGGCTAAGATGTATTTTATTTTTTTCACTTAGCACCTTCCTCACTTGAACCAAATCTTATATATATATATATATATATATATATATATATATATATATATATTATTTTATTTTATATAAAATATATAAAATATTATATATAAATATATATATATATAATATTATATATATCATTTTATTTTATAAGTAAATATTTTATCTTAAAGAAATTGATTAGCCCACCTAACCTTTTAACACGACATTTTTTTTTCAATTACTTAATTGTGATTTTTACTTATTTATTTTATACCATACAAATATTTGTGCAAGACAATCTAATTATATAAGGGCCCATTCGTCATTTTGTTTTTAACAAAAATATATATTTATATGATATGATGAAATATGTTATTATTTATACTATCTTTAAATTATGAATTTCAATCTTTAAAAATACTTAAAAATATGAATTATTTAATATTTTTGTAGAAAACAACTCCACTAAATGGAGATCTAATTAGAATTTAATAAACCTCCCTCTCCACCCAATCAACAGTCTACAGTACACCTCCTCTTCTTTATATATGAGTTGCAACTAACGCCACCAATAAAAGTTTTGACAAATCATCTCCCAACACTCTCCCCGATGAGCTTATGAAACTCTCCACCATACACAGTACCTATCCCTTACCCTCTTGCCCTCTCCTCATGCCCCTATACCTCCCTTTTAACACAATCAACAACCACTTTTCTATACAAAATCAAAATAAACAATTAATCCCCAATTAAACCCTCGAATTCTGGTATCAATGGCAAACGACCGGCCGAACCACCACCACCCCACCGCCGCCGCCTCCGCCTCCCGGACCGTCATATTTGGCAAGTACGAAATTGGGCGCCTCCTCGGGAAGGGAACCTTCGCCAAGGTCCACCACGCCCGTAATCTGGAGACCTCCGAGAGCGTGGCCATTAAGGTCCTCAGCAAGGACCACGTCCGGAAGGAAGGCATGATTGAGCAGATCCAGCGCGAGATCTCGGTTATGCGCCTCGTCCGCCACCCCAATGTCGTCGGCATCCACGAGGTCCTCGCCACCAGGCAGAAGATCTTCTTCGTCATGGATTACGTCAGAGGCGGCGAGCTCTTCGCCAGGGTCGCCCGCGGCCGATTGCGGGAGGACTCCGCTCGGAGGTACTTCCAGCAGCTCATCAGCGCCGTCGACTTCTGCCACAGCCGAGGCGTCTACCACCGCGACCTCAAGCCCGAGAACCTCCTCCTCGACGATGACGGCAACCTCAAGATCTCCGACTTCGGCCTCTCCGCCCTGCCGGACCAGCTCCGGAACGACGGCCTCCTTCACACGCAGTGCGGGACCCCGGCCTACGTGGCGCCGGAGGTCCTGCGGAAGAGAGGCTACGACGGCGCCAAGGCTGACATCTGGTCGTGCGGCGTCATCCTCTACGTTCTGCTTGCCGGATTCCTGCCGTTTCAGGACGAGAACATGATGAAGATGTACACAAAGATCTTCAAGGCGGATTTCGAGTTTCCCCCATGGTTCTCGCACGAGTCCAAGCGGTTGATTTCGAGGCTTTTGGTCCCAGATCCGGCGAAGAGGATCGGGATTCCGGCGATTATGAGATTCCCCTGGTTCTGTAAAAATTTCTCCCGTCCGCTAGCTCTTTCTATCCATGAGGACAAAGATTCGGATGATCAGAGCCTAGAATTGGATCTGACAAGATCAAAATCGGCTCCCCCCTTTTACAACGCATTCGAGTTCATATCCTCCATGTCGTCAGGTTTCGATCTGTCAGGCTTGTTCGAGAGCCAGAGGAAATCGGGGTCATTGTTCACTTCCAAGTCCTCGGCCCAGACAATCATGGGGAAATTAGAGTGTTTGGCGAAGAAGCTGGGTTTCAGGATGGTCGCAAGCAAGGATTACAAGGTGAGGTTGCAGGGGACCTCCGAGGGGCGGAAAGGTAAATTGTCGGTCACGGCGGAGGTGTATGAGGTGGCGCCTGAGGTGGCAGTCGTGGAGTTGTCGAAATCTTCGGGCGACACGCTGGAGTACAACAAGTTGTGTGAGGAAGATATTAGGCCTGCCCTCAAGGATATAGTCTGGAGTTGGCAAGGGGAGAGCAGTGTTTGTGACGACTAAGTTGGTCATTTTGAATTATTAATTTTACGAAAGAGGATTTAACTGACGAGGTGCCGAGGTGGATTTAAAATCAGCCGAGCCATGCGCCTCTTTTGTATGTAGAATTTTTGTGTGAGCTTGCTTTAAGTGCATTGAGCATTATTCTCTAACACTATAGTATACAAGTTTTGAAGTGTTTCCTGTTTTGGAATTCTTGTACATATGAATGAGTCTAATTTCCATTATAGTATTATCATTCCGTCATGCTTTCATTGTTTTTCTCTTCAGTCTTCTTTTATTTATAAAACATAAAACCTTATATTTGGTTTAATGATATTTCCAATATAAAACTATTTGACCAACTCCGGTAGATTGGGTGAATAATGTATCACGTAGATTGGGTGAATAAGTTCGGTAATAGCCTAGCTTATTTACTGAGCTTATAAGTTATTTAAGTGAACTTATACTTATTCACATAAGTTTTTGATATGGTGGGATGAACATTTTTAAAGCAGATTTTCTTTCAATTGACTTATCAGCTTATTATACTATATACCTATATACAATGTACTAAAAGTTGGTCTATGCAGATGCCGAGGCACTAGGCATCACCTAGGCGCTACGACTTTTGCCTATATGATCGTTCTGGGCGCTTTAACGATTAGACAGCGCCTAGGTGTGCCAGGCGACCTAGACAGACGCCTAGGCGGTCTTGGCAGCGTCTAGGCGTCCGTATATATTATTTATTTCAAATTTTTTAATTTACTTTTGAAAAAATAAAAATAATTTTTTAACTTTTACACAATTTATTTTAATTATATCAAAAAAGTATTAATAATTATTTGAAAATTAATAAAATAATTAATTAATTTGGGGTCTGTCCATTATAAGCGACTATAAAAAAGAAGTTTTTGGACCAATTTTGGATTCCGGCGACGGGGGCCGGAATTGGACTAATTTAACTACATTTTAGAAGTTTTTGGACCAATTTTGGATGGATCCAAGTTACTGGACTAAAGTGGGAAACAGCCTAAGTTACTGGACTAAAATTGCAATTTTCTCTAGAAATTTTTTTCTTGCCTGTTGGCTAGAGTAGTTTTCTTGTTGAGGTCGTTTTTTGCGGGCACACGTTATATCTAGACAGGTGGTGTGTTTATTGTAGGCTGAAAACATTGTGCCCATTTTAAGTGTTCAGTAATTTGGTCCCACCAGAGTCCAGATTGTGCAAGATGTCCAATAATACGCCATCGGGAATCTCCAACTGACTATATCAATAATTCAATCCTTTGTTATTTACATCAATTATTGCTTTGTCCACAAGCTTTGCTTCTTTGTGGTTCTTTTTCCTTTTCTGTGACCAATCTTTGCCAAATAATTACAGAAAAAAAATATATATATATATAATTACGATTGGTGACGTATGTAGGGACAACTGGGCACTCAACAAAAATGATTTGCTAATTGGTTTTAGTAATATATGGGTCAGTAGGGAACATACACTTGTTTGTCATTTGTCATTCGCATTTGATTAAGTATGAATTAATGCAATATAAATGTTGTGTTAATGTATCTATCAAAAAAATGAAACATGAAAAAAGTATATGATTAAAAGTTCAATGTAATATAGGTTATGTTGTAACAAAAAAGACAACTGCGAGAAAATCATTGCCTGTAAATTAATTAATTTGGGGTCTGTCCATTATAAGCGACTATAAATTATAAAGTTTAATTTAAAAAAGAAATGATCAAATGAAATCTTGTTTGGGGCAAGCGCGATGGATGGACCAGTGTTATTTGGGGGAGAATAACTAGAGGATGCAAAATTAATTATCATATACAAAATTCTCACATATAACAATTAACAGACTAATTTTCAAATGTGGATCGATTATTAATAAAACTATCTATAATATTGAGTAACATTTATAGTATTTTAAAATTGAAGATATGGTTCCAGCAAGTTGATTTAATTAGTTTCGTTGAAGACAAACGAGAAAGTATTTGTCGTCTCGTCACTTGTGAACTTGGTGCGGGTGCGGGTGCGGGGCATGCATGATAATATATTTTATATCATCTGAAGTACACAATAAAACAAGTCAAGTATGGTGGTATGGGGTCCTCCTCTTGTTATTAACGAGAATTTTACCAATTGAAGTGTATGGTTCAGTTCTTACAGTTTGAACTAAAAATAAAAAATAAAATTAAAAATTGTAAGTGGAAAGACAATAACCAAGATGAGTGTTGCTTTCTTCGAAAGACGAATACGTCTCGTAATGTGCTAACGGATTCATGGTTTCGTCCCTAAAGATACAACGGGTGGCGTCTCGAAAGTTGTAGTACAAACACACTTTCGAGCTTCGATAAACTTGAACGGAACCAAGAATTGAGCAGTATGTATATGTATGAGACTATGAGAGAATACAAGGATGCAGGCGATATTGTGTTTTTTTCTGCAGCTCTACCATGTCTTATTTATAGGACTTCCAACAAGTAGATGACGATCTCTGGACTTCAGTCACTTAAGGAAGGTAACAACCCATTAATGACTGCTGTAAGTGGAAAAAAAGTAATAAATAAAAATATTATAATTAACAAAATAATTATAAAACTTTAAAACTTGCACTATATAAAGCATGTTCTCTAGAGTAATTTCATTTATGTTCTAACACAATACAATAATTTGAACTAAAAATAATATATAAATACATAATACGATTGATAAATTTAATGCCCTAAATGTTAAAGGGTAATTTGGACATTTGAAAGGGCGTTAGCGGAGTTTGAAAAGCTAAAATTTTTCATTCCACAATTCATAATTTGAATTTTCAAAAACATTTAACTCTCTTAAGGCACTACGGTGAACACTCTTCTTCTAAACTTGAGGAACTATCTGTCTCGAACTGCTTACTCAGGACTGTGGGATCTTAATTTCTCAAACTCTCATCTCAGAAGTTCAAACGATGTAACATAGCATAATATCTTAAGTGTTAAACTCAAACCAAATCATCATGGTAAATAACCATCTCAAACACCAAGTCTCATGCAAAAAGTTTTAGTACTTAATAAAAAAATAGATACAAATTGTTCAACTTGTTCGAAACCATGACCACTCCACCACGCTTCCGCTGCGCCACTCCGATCAACCTAAAATGGGAAAAAAAAGGGTGAGCAAACCACTAGCTCACTCAGTGAGGATAAAATATGCAATTAATCACCTAATAATATATATCATCATAGAGGTACTCATATCTCAAATGAAATCCATTCCGAATAGGGACATGTAAATCAAAGCATAATAATCGGGACAATGTAATCGGAACAATGTAATTGGGACAATGAACTTCATCTTGTATGGTCGTTGTTTGTTATATTTTTGTAGTGTTTTTTGCGTGTTTCATGTGCCTTAGTCGAGTCTTTTACGTTCGCTTTAGTGTTAACCAGTCCAATTTGTCATGTTTCGTGTATTAATGCTCTCGTTGTTTTTTTGTATGGAGATATTTGGAAAATAGCGTTTTCCACAAAAATTAGTTGTTTGTCCATTTCAGCTTATTTGACTTTTGAGATCCGCTAAAAATGGGTGTTTGGTTAAATGCAGGGCTCAGTTTTTTCCCTTTTTTTATTTTTTAGTATGAATTCACACGCATGTTGTGCACTTACGCTACTGGATTTGCGGAAGGAGTCAGAAATTTCAAAAGATTGACCATGAAAGCAAAAGTTTAGACGTTAAATAATCACAACAGGGAAGTAATTTATAGATCTGAATAGGTTTAGAATTGAAGTTTTAGATCATTATAGGTTTAAAATTGCATAGGTTTTGCAACTATATCTAACTGAAACCAGTTGTAACTCGTTAGATTCTTCTAATATGTGAAATACATTTTGATCCCCGAAATAGGAAAGAAGATTCTTCATCTTTGATGTGTCATAGAAAACAGCCCGCCAATCCCAAGCACAGAAGGTTATAGTTTTAAGAACAGGCTAACCTTATGCTTTTTCACTACATGCGGACGGGCATTTTTGTCACCTTCAGCGTACCTGCATATATGTGTCCGCCAAACGTTATTGTCAGCACTTTTTCAATTTTTCATTTGGTTACATTCATCCCAATACAAATCAGATCACAGAGCCACATCATAACAGCTCCTTTCGAAAAAGAAAGGAAACATATAGAAATTCTAGTACTGCGGTCCCTCTAAAATGAAGAACTATAGTGCTCATACTTTTTCTAACATCAGCTTCCCTTTGGGCAGAATATAAAACTATACATATATGAAATCCCAGTATATCTATTACAATACTAAAGATTACTACCATATCAAATTACTTGAATTTACATTTCAGAAGGAAAAACCTTTGTCTCTCTGATTTAGATTTAATTTGACAAAACCTTTTCACCTGGACCAGGTAAAAAGAAGCAATAAAGACACTTGTAATTTCCAGATCCCTATTATCATGATTATTTGCACAAATGAATTGCCAGAAAAATCAAAATATAAGGGTGCAAGTTATATTACTCTTTAATGGATATTTGCTACATTATCTGAGAGGCAAATTGGTGACAACCAAACAATATAGAAAGCACTTACACAAAAGACGAGTCACGAGCTTGGTCATTTGTTTTTGGGACCTGCAGTCGATATAATAAAAACACAAAACCTTCTCAGAGAGGGGGAAAATGGTGAGGAAGAAGATGAAGCATGTATATTTCTTACTTGGTCTTGAGGAACATCTTCAGCTGGTTCCCCATGCTTTCTAAGGTTCATCATTTCTTCAACAACGTCGGCATAAACGACCTAAAATGCAGGTAACAATAATGCAACCACAAACAAACATCAAGTGAACAAGAGAAATCAAAGTGCATTTTGAAATGTTATAATTTCAGATGAAAGATAAGATTTTTCACTTTTTTTTTTGGGTATTATTTGAATTGTATTCGTGCACGTAATCTGTTTATTTGTGGGAGTTTCCACAAGTATTCGTTCCACGTTAATGGAGAAAGCAAAATTCATATGGGAACAATTTAGTTCTGCAGTAGCACACGGCACAGGTGGATTTAGCAGTCGTTTTGCATGTGCACAATATATTGTTCATGATATAGTTTTACATTAGTAAACTATTACAAGAAATCCATATTCTCAATATTATCATTATACATGGTTTTGCAATATATGCTGAACCCCTCGTATCCAATACAATCTTTAACTTTTGTTATAATGGAATTATTAAGTATAAAAAAGCGTTGGTATACAATTTGAACTTGAAGAAATGACAACTCAGGCTCAACCACTAATCTCTTAAAAATAGGGTTAAAACCTCAGTATTGAGCTTCATAATTGTAAAACGAACGACTTCGAAACTCAGACTCAACTTCGAAATTACTTGTGAAAATTCAGTACTTTTCAAAGTATAAGTACAGGGTGCTTACATAATCAAAATGAATAATGAAGAGAATGTCCAAATTAAGAATTTGAAATATCCAGATTGAAATTGGAAAAGGTTTAATCAAAATACATAACCTAGAAACTATAGACTAGTTAACGAAAGCGGAAAAGGAAAGGAGAAAAAGTTGGTCTTCGTGAAGCACAAGAACCCCCTTGAGAATAAACTTCCACCTCGGGCGGCAATTTGTTCAGTGAATAAAGCCTCAAGAGGGGGTGATTTATATATATAAAAAACAAAAAAAATAAGTGGACAAAAATAACAAATAAAAAAGTTTCTGGACAAAGCTCAAAAGTCCGTATTCTCAGAATACGTTTTTTAAATTAAATTTTTTAAAAAAAAACATATTTAAAATTATATTTGTAAAATGTAAAAAGAAAATTATTTCTAAAAAAAAGTCGAAGTTAAATAAAAAATAAAAATTATAAACCGTATTGTGGGAATGCGTTTTTTTAAAACCTTAAATCAATTTTAAGATTTTTTTTACCCCAACAAAAAAAAATTAACTGGACAAAAAAAATGTGGACAAAAATCAAAAGCTCTAAAACGTATTCTCGGAATACGTTTAGTGTCAATTAAATTAATCACGTAATTAAGTTAACTAAATCAACTTAAAACGCATCTCGAATATACGTTTTATACATAAAATTAATTTTATAATTTATTTATAGCAAAAAATAAATTTAAAAAACAAAAAAGGCATTCAAAATGCATTTTAGAAATAATATTAATTTTATAATTTATTATTGCAGAAAATAATTTTTTTTAAAAAAAATATTTCTAAAATACGTTTTATGTAAAAATTAGAACTTATTTAAAATCAGAAAAAAGTAAAACGTATTTTGAAAATACGTTTCATTTTTGTCCTAAAATCAATTGTCTTAAACCATATTCTCATAATATGTTTTCTAATTAAAATAAATAAATATAAAACGTATTTCTAGAATACGTTTTACTGTGCAAAAAAAAAAAAATATAGTTTGTCGGGATCTATTCCAAAACCAAATATGAATTCGACAAACTAATATACAAAAAGGTCAATTACAATAATTTATTCAACAAACAAATATGTCAAAATATCAATACACAGAATCCAAGAAAAAAAGTATCAACAGAAGGTCCACAAAATTCACATAATACAACACAAACTAACTAGGAGCGAATGGTTCCTTAGGTCTGCGCTGTCGGGACCCTTTCCGAGGCTTTGGTCGTGAAGAAGACGAGGCTTCACCTTTCTGAGAGGCATGTCAGTTTTAAAATCCGACACATTCTCTTCACCTTCTTCTTATTCACCTGGGTAATTCATTTTTTTAAAAAGTCACAAATTCGACTGGACAAAAA
>BKCP01008292.1:1615196-1629901 GCA_008636005.1 Striga asiatica | reverse complement strand
ATCATTTTTTTAGGCTCTGGCTTAGTGTGATTAAACTGTGAATCGAGTCAGGAAGAAGAAGTCCAGCTCCAGGCTTTAAAGAAGAGGAGGTATTGTACACACCACCGGGAAAAGAATACGAGCTGAACCCCTTGGCATTGGCTGTCGTATCTCTGCATCGCTTGACCTCGCCAAGGGCACGCGAAGAAGTGTAGAAGAGCCTATCCTCTGTCAAATGACAGCATTTCGTATAGAGGTTATTATCTCAACAATAGAGGTGCTACGTAGTGCAGCTTGGCTTAGGGCGCAGCCAAGTCACCTTTTTCTTCTTCCTCAGGCCTGGTGTTCTCAAATTGGAGGTGCTGGGGGAGGGTCGATTGCTTGGGCGTAGTTGTCGTTCTTGCTGCCGCTGTTGTTCCTCCTTCGGACAAGTTCATTTTCGCGATCCGGCCACGAGGTCTTCTACCTCCACCAATGTTGGCAGCGGGTTAATGTCTCGCCGTGTGTGACTGTGTCCTCTGGGATGGGACGTAGTCCTCGGATAGAACTTGACTGAACGACGCCCCTTGTGTAACATCTTGGCCTCCAACAATCAGAGAATTATAGGCAAGGTTGTAGGACTGTTGGAACTTGGAATGCGGCCTGCGCCCGTGGAGGTAGTGTAAGAATTATGTCGTTAACACTCATTAACGAGTTAGAAACCCCCTCTAGGGCTTGAATCTGAAAATAAAATTCAAAGTAATTAGTATGAAACACCAAAAATAATAATAATAATAATAATAATAATAATAATAATAATAAAACCACAAATTATGAACACTTAATCGCACTTCTCCCGCTCGACAAATGGCTGATAGTCGCCATCATGTTGGAACATCGTATACTTGGTAGGGTCACTGATGAGTCCCACAGTCCTACTGTGAAGTCGATCAATGTAACCCTCCTCAACCTGTAGGAAGTCATCCACAGGGGCATATGAGAGGACATTTTGTTTTCTTTCTTCGACTCAGCCCTTGGTAAGCTCTGAATGAAAGGCGGCCCAATTACCAAATGTCCTCTCAGTCATTCTCTGGCCTCTGTGGTGTCTGTCCCATTCTTGCTCACCCCTAATCATCGAAATTTGGTGGATGGACTGCTGACACCCAAACTGACGGAGAACCCTATCAGACAAGTGGACTTCACGTATGTTCCAACAGAAGATTCACCCCCTATAGATCCAAATATGTAGATCTTCTGTACACTCATCCGGGAGAGTACCAGCCTCAAGGTCTGATCATAGGGTACCCAATCGAACTGTAAAAAAAAATGAATTAGGAATTAAGTTATAAAAAAATTAAAAACAAAGATAAATTAATCAATAGGAGTTAAGAATCTTACATCCGTCTCTCTCAGCTCTGTCAATTGATCTCGGGCAGCGGCCGTTCCCTTGCTCATGTGTCTCAGGTCTTCCATCTCACCCACCTTAAAAATCACAAAAAAAAACACTTTGTAATTAGAAAATTTGATAATGGAAATAACTTAAGTATTAAATATAAATAAATGTGATTACCTTGCACCTAAGGGACAACCAGGCTGAGAATTAGAGTGCGTGGACTCCATTTTTGGGCGAAGATGAGGGATACGGTCTCATGCCCAAAACTAAACATATCGACAGATGCATTTGTTATTAGATTAGTCTAAATTAGAATAAAAATAATGAATTTTCAAATAAAAAGTAAATAAATGTACCTGAATCAATTGCACACAACTCTTGATCTAATTTTTTTCGGCCCTGTAGGTTGTGCACAGCGTTAGCGTCGAACCCCATCTGTACCCTCTAATCCCATCAATGTCCTCCAACAACTGCAACCAGTAAAGATTGACTCCATTGGCCCGCTGGTGAGGGAAGAAGAAGGATCCAATGCACCACAGTATAAGGGCCCTTGCCCCCTGATCGTAAACTCCGGGGTGTAGTCCGTCTGGTAGCTCCCTGTTGCATTCCATTTCTAACCCAGAATCTTCATAAACTGGCTTGAAATGGCCCAAGTAGCGGGATTGTACGTCGCGGCTTCTTCCTCGGTGCTGGGGGATCCTGGGAGTGGTTTATATATATTAAAAACGAAATAATGGAGTGGACAAAATTGTAGAAAAATATAAACCTGGACATACTGCTCAAACCCTAACAATTCCTTTCACTTTTCTCGCCATTGTTGGGGTGTTTTATACAGTCACTCCTCAACAAGCAGCTCCATTCACCGGCAGACCAAACAGAACTTGTACATCCTGGAGCGTGATCGTGTCTCCTCGAAATCAAAGTGGAATGTATGCGTCCCCCGTCGCCACCTTTCCGCCAAACAGGTAATCAGTCTGTTGTCGGTCTGTACTCGGCCCATTCGAAACAGCGGCCTAAAATCGGTCCTGCCGATCACCTCTCAAACCCTCAAATGCTGTTTTTGCAAGGCATGCCAAAACTGAGTGTCGTAACGGCGATTTATAACAGTGTCGTTACGATATCCCTCTATATCTTCAAATAACCGCTACCGGTATGAAGATGTAGAGGGATATCGCAACGACGCTGTTACAAACCGCCGTTACGACACTCAGTTTTGGCATGCCTTGCAAAAGCAGTATTTGAGGGTTTGAGAGGTGATCGACAGGACCGGTTTTGGACCGCTGTTTCGAATGGGCCGAGTACAGACCGACAACAGCCTCATTACCTGTCTGGTGAAAAGGTGGCGACCGGAGACGCATACCTTCCACTTTGATTACGGGGAGGCCACGATCATGCTTCAGGATGTACAAGTTCTATTTGGTCTCCCAATCAATGGAGCTGCTTGTTGGGGAGACGGTAGATTGCGAGACGTGTTCGGAATTGCTAGAGTTTGAGCCGTATGTCCAGGTTTATTTTTTACTACAATTTTTTTTATGTATACTCTATTATTTTGTTTTTAATATATATAAACCACTCCCAGGATCCCCCACCACCGATGAAGAGGACCCGGCGTACGACCCCAGAACTTGAGCCATTTCAGGCCAATTTATGAAGACTCTGGGGTTAAAACGGAATGCAACACAGAGCTATCAGATAGACTACACACCAACGTCTACGAACAGAGGGCGAGGGCCCTTATATTGTGGTGCATTGTATCCTTCTTCTTCCCTGACCAGCGGGCTAATGGAGTCAATCTTTACTGGTTGCAGCTGTTGGAGGACATCAAGGGGATTAAGGGGTACAGCTAGGGTTCAGCACTCCTGGCCGGAGTATATAGAGCGTTGTGCACAACCTACAGGGCCGGGGAAAATTAGATCAATAGTTGTGTGCAAGTGATTCAGGTACATTTATTTACTCTTATTTGAAAATTCATTATTTTTATTCTAATTTAGACTAATATCTAATAACAAATACATATGTCGATATGTGTAGGTTTGGGCATGGGACCGTATCCCTCGTCTTCGCCCAAAAATGAAATCCACGCACTTTTATCTCAATCTGGTTGTCTCTTAAGTGCAAGGTAATCACATTTATTTATATTTAATACTTACGTTATTTCCATTATCAAATTTTGTGATTACAAAGTGTTTTTTTATGTGATTTTTAAGGTGGGTGATACGGAAGGACCTGACAAATAGGCAAGGGAACAACCGTTGTCCGGGATCAATTGACAGGACTGAGTGAAACGGATGTAAGATTCTTAAGTCCTATTGTTTAGTTTATCTTTGTATTTTGTTTTTAATTTTTTTATAACTTAAATCCTAATTCAATTTTTTTTTTTATAGTTAGATTGGGTGCCCTATGATCAGTACCTGAAGGCTGGTACTCTCCCGGATGAGTGTACAGAAGATCCACATATTTGGATGTATAGGGGATGGATCTTCTGTTGGAACATTCGTGAAGTCCACTTGTCTAATAGGGTTCTTCATCAGTTTGGGTGTCAGCAGTTCATCCCCAAATTCCGATGATTAGGGGTGAGCAAGAATGGGACAGACACCACCGAGGCCACGGAATGACTGAGAGGGCATTTGGTGATTGGGTCGCCTTTCATTCAGAGCTTAGAAATGGTTGAGTTGAAGAAAGAGAACAAAATATCCTTCCAGATGCCCTTATGGATGACTTCCTACAAGCTGAGGAGGGTTACATTGATTGGTTTCACAGTAGGACTGTGAGACTCATCAGTGACCCTACCAAGTACACGGTGTTCCAACAGGACGGCGGCTATCAGCCAGTTGCCGAGCGGGAAAAGTGCGATTTAAGTGTTCATAATTTGTGGTTTTTTTATTATTTCTTTTTTTTTTTTTGTGTTTCATAGTAAATACCTTGAATTTTATTTTCAGACTCAAACCCTGGAGGTGGTTTATAACTCGTTAATGAGTATTCAAGACATAATTCTTACACTCCTTCCGCGGGCGCAGGTCGCATTCCAAGTTCCAACAGTCCTACAACCTTGTCTATAGTTCTTTGACTGTTAGAGGTCAAGATGTTACACAAGGGGCGCCGTTCAGTCAAGTTCTATCCGATGAGTACTACATCCCATCCCAGAGGACACAGTCACAGACAGCGAGGCATAAACCCACTGCCAACATTGGTGGAGGTAGAAGACCTCGGGGCCGTGACCGCGAAAATGAACTTGTCAGAAGGAGGGAACAACAGCGGCAGCAAGAACGACGATGACGCCCAAGCAATCACCGTCTCCCCAGCACCTCCAATTTGAGAATACCGGGCCTAAGGAAGAAGAAGGTGAGAATTTTTTACTTAACAAAAAAATGATTTTTTTTTTTTTTTTTATTTATTGTCTAGTCGAATTTGTGATTTTTTGAAAAAATTAATAACTCAGGTAAAGAGAACGTGTCGGATTTTGAAGTTGACACGCCTCTCAGAAAGAAGAAAGGTGAAGCCTCATCTTCTTCACGACCAAAGCCTCGAAAGGGGTCCCGACAGCGAAGACCTAAGGATCCATTCACTCCTAGTTAGTTTGTGTTGTATTCGGTGAATTTTGTGGACCTTCTGTTGATATTTTTTCTTGAATTCTGTGTATTGATATTTTGACATATTTGTTTGTTGAATAAATTATTGTGGTTGACCTTTTTGCATATAGTGTATGTTAGATTATTATTTGACGAATGTATTAATATCAGTTTGTCGAATTGATATTTGGTTATGGAATGTATCCGGACAAACGATGTGTTTT
This sequence comes from Striga asiatica, assembly GCA_008636005.1. Classification (NCBI taxonomy): domain Eukaryota; kingdom Viridiplantae; phylum Streptophyta; class Magnoliopsida; order Lamiales; family Orobanchaceae; genus Striga; species Striga asiatica. The sequence continues at coordinate 1,624,757 of BKCP01008292.1, read as the reverse complement.
TTTTTATTTTTTCTGCACAGTAAAACGTATTCTAGGAATACGTTTTACATTTATTTTTTTAATTGAAAAACAAATTCTGAAAATACGATTTAGGGCAAAATTGAAATGTATTTTCAAAATACGTTTTACTTTTTTCTAAATTTAAAAAATTTAAATTTTTAATGTTTACATAAAACGTATTTTAGACATACGTTTTATTTTAAATCATTTTCTGCAATAATAAATTATAAAATTAATTTTATTTATAAAAAGCATGTTGGGAATGCGTTTTTTGTTTTTTTAAATTTATTTTCTGCAATAAATAAATTATAAAATTAATTTTATTTATAAAACGTATTTTCGAAATGCGTTTTAAGTTGATTAAATTAACTTAACTACGTGATTAATTTAATTGACACTAAAACGTATTCCGAGAATACGTTTTACAATATATTCTCAGAATACGAGCTTTTGATTTTTGTCCACATATTTTTTTTGTTTTTGTTTTTGTCCAATTAATTTTTTATTTTTTTTTATTGGAGTAAAAAATCCGTTTGTGATGCTTATTTGCAGTTTAAAAAGAATGTTACAACTTACAAGTGCGCATTGATAATTTTGCTAAAAGAGAAAAGAATGTTATGAGTGGAAATTGGTTAATGTGCAAAAAAAACACACTTCCCTTATCACAGTTTTAAAAATATTGCTAAAGCTTAATACGGTTCATATTAAGAGAAAGTAAGCCCAAGTTCCATCAGATGAACGAATACAAGAGGAATAATAGTTTCTGACTTCAGAACTTTGTAAACTTTGTAGTACAGGGGGGAAAATCAGGAAGTAAGAGAACATATTTTACTTAGATACCTCTGCAATGCCAAAGTGGTCAGTAGAAGTTGGAGCATGACCAATTGAGGGTTCCAATATTTCAGCTTTTGCAACACTTTCAGACTTTTCCATCCATGTTAGCCCTAACTATAGATTCGACCTCTGTCCCTTCAATCACAGTTTCATGAGTGGATGGAGAATCAGATTTCGCCGTGACCTCATCAGCTGGGATCACAGTCCACCAGCGACAGGCTCAATATGTACTCTTTCGCACACAAGCTTTACAGCAATCTGTCCATAAATTTAAGAAACTGTAAGTTAAAAAAAATAACACACAATTAATATGAGTGTCATAGTCATTCTCTTTAACTCTTATGGATATCATTATGATTACCAAATGAAATTCTGGAACACATTCAGTACAAAAACAAACAAGGTTAAAAAAATTAAAACATGGACACCTTCAGATATATCTTTTCAATTTGCTTTTGAAGATTCCAAACCGCCTCTCTACAATAATTCTCAATCAAAACCAGAAGAGCTGAATCTGTGACCTCAACCTGGAACAAAAGAGATTATGGGAGAAATAAGCACCAACAAACATTCTAATTGGGACCCAAGAAAATAAAGCATGTGCAGGCCCGCAGGCAGAACTCACCAGCTAAGATTTAGCTGAATGATTATGAAGATGCCCATCTATGTCTGGCATGAATCCCTTCTCCACCATTCCCGCCTTAATTATCTCATAAGTGATCTTATTAGGCACTAAACCTTTCTCCAACATCTCGTTCAGGAACCTATTCGCCTCTTCCATTTTGTCACCCTCACAAAATCCCCTGATCAATACATTATATGTCACCACATTCGGCCGCTTGCCCTCTTTCTCCATCCTTTTCTTCACAGCCAAAGCTCCCATGCTCTGCCCCTGCTTCATATAACCAGCTATAATGGCATTGTACGTCACGTGACTTGGGTTCACTCCTCTTCTCCACATCTCATCAAGTAACCTAACTGCCTTTCTCATCTCGAGCCTCTGGCATACAGCGCTTATCCTTATTGTGTAGGTCATGACATCGGCTTTCAAGCCCTTCTCCTCCATCTCCGCCACAAGCTTCAGGGCTTCGTCGGGGTTCCCAGACTTATAATACCCACCGATCAAGCCATTGTAGGTCGAGACATTAGGAGAGACGTTTTTATCCAGCATTGAACCAAATAGAGCCACAGCTTGCTCCATTTGGCCCGCTGTGCAGTACCCATGTATTATGGTATTATACGTCAAAAGATTAGCAGAAACAGCCCCTCCACTCACGGTATCATCAAACAACTCCCTGGCCTCCCTCAGCATTCCCTTCTTCGTGTACCCATGGATGAACTCATTATAAGTGACAATACTCGGTTCCAAGCCTGATTCCAACATTTCACCTCTCAGAGCCAAGGCCTCGTCGAATTTTGCATCCCTACAGTATCCGTGGATCAACGAATTATAAGTGACCAAATTAGGCCTCAAGCCCTGGTCTTTCATCTCTTGAAGCAATCTAACACCTGCAATCACATTATCGTCCATGCAAAACCCATGAATGAGAGTGTTATACGTGATGGCATCTGGGGACACACCTTTCGTCACCATTTCTTTAAACAATGCATTAGCTTTCTGCATTCTCCCAGGCCCACCCCTCTTGCAGTGCCCATCGATCAACACGTTATAGGTGACCACATTCGGCACCAGCCCATTTATCTTCATGTCCTCCAATATATCACCCGCACGGTTAAGCTTCCCTGCCTTGCAGAACCCGTTGACCACAGTATTGAAAGTGACCACATTTGGACGGATCCTCCTCCTAATCACCTCTTTGTATATGAAATCCACAATCCCTGCTTTGCCGTCCTTCACAAATGCAGCCAACATCTGATTACACGAAAGCACGGAGAGCTTGAACCCATAATCCCCAGCCCGCCTAAAACCCTCGAGCGCCAGCTGAAGCTTCCCGTTTTTCAAGCAGGAATTCACGAACATGTCTAGAACGATGCTGTTAGCGCATGAATTGTCGCTGACAGTGGAGAGCGCATGGCAGAAAGCGGAAACAGATATATCCTTCCTCTGCTTCACAAACAAATGCAGGAATGATCTGATTTTGGGGTACTTTTTGTCATTGGCGAGCAGAATAAAGAGCTTGGAGTGGTGTTCGATAGAGTGGGTTAGGCCGAAAGCTTGCTGGGACCATTTGAAGAAGGATAGTGCGTGGTCCGAGCTGAAGCTCTCGAGATTGAGGAGCTGATGGAGGAAATCGGTTGGGCTGGATGATTCTACTAAGGGTTTGAGCTGTGACCATTTTTGTGTGGAAATGAGGGACGAGACTTGGGACGAGAAATCCGGATCTGAGAAGAAAGATCGACACGCGGAGAGCAAGTGGAGGAGGCGCAGCGGCGTAGAGGCGAACCGGCAGAGATGCTCCCCGCGGCTGTATAATCAGGGCTTACGAGTGATGATATGCTTTGGGGTAAAGGCTAAAATGATTTTGAATCGCCAGGTGGTATTAGTTCAAAGTGAAAATAGTATTTTTACCAATTAATTTTTACTCCGATGCTCCCCGCCATGCTGGCACTTCTAGATTCTGCTGAAGAAGGTCGACTGGACCTGCTGCTCGTCGGAAGAAGTCACGCGGCCGCTGCTGTTCTGAAACTCACGGCAACGGCTGCTACTTACTCGCCGATGGAGGAAGATGAGGGAACGGGTCGTGCCGCCTGAAGGTCGCCTAAGTTTCCTCGTCTCCGCTGAAAACGTCGCTGCTCACTGGTTCCCTCACGGCGGTCGTACGGCGTCTGCAGGTTGGCCGAACCGAGGTGATAGGCGCGACAGGCTGAGGGATTATGTAGGCGATGAATGATGAAGGCTGAGATATGGCAATACAGAGCTGTGACCTTCGAGCGATTTAAAGTCTGGGAGTGATCGATTTTAAGGGACGACGAAAGCTAGGGTTTGCGGCGAGAAATTGAGCGAAGAAGAAAGGGGCTTTCAATCTGCGTCGGCTCAGTGGAAGGAAAAATATATTGGGGCGAATCTTACAGAGTTTGGGCCTAGTTTTCTCGCAATTTGGGCCGAACAAATATACAGGGCCATTCTTTCTAGTTTTAAAACGGCTAGTCTGAAATTCTAGTTTTAAACGGCTAGAAAGAAATTCTATGATGGGTAGGAAGGAATGACATGAGAATTGAATGATCATTATTTTACTCATTTCTTATCTCATAATTGGTATATTTTTTAAGAAGGAATGACCATTCCAATGGGAATGCCAAAACCCATCTCCATGGGATTAGCCATTCTATAGTAAATTGTAGGTTTTTTCATTCTCATGTGTGTAGGAATCAATTTTTCAATAAATAAAATTAACAAATAATAATAAAAAATAAATATATAATGTGTATTATAAATCATGATTAAACTATATTAAATAAAATTATTTAAAAAAAATCAAATAAAAAAATTAAAAACTTACTTTTATTTATTTTTTATTTAGATATATTAAACTTATATAAAAATAAAAAAAACTTACTTTTATTTACTGTTTAATTAAAAAATAAAATATATATTATTAAAAATATATTACTTTTTATTTTTAAATATTACTAAAAATATATTATTTTTTATATATTAAAAATATACTACTTTTAAGAATATATTATTTTTAATATATAATTTAAAAATATATTATTTTATTTTTATATATTATTAAAAATATAGTATTTTATTTTATATATTATTAAAAAAATATTTATATATAATTTATTAAAAGTATATTATTTCTTAAAAAAAATATTTTATTTATTTTTATAATAAAAAATGATAATGTCATTCCATTCCAGTCATATTACTTCTGCATACCAAACGCATCAATGACAAAACATTTTTCATTCCATTCTCATAATCATTCAATTATTCAATTCATTCCATTCCTACGAAATTTCATTCTATCATACCAATCATGTCACTATTTGATCTCGATAAATGCTAAGGAATGGAGAAGCAATAAAATGGATGAGGCCGAAACGAACTTAAAATGGCTTCGACGGCTACTAAATAAATACCTCGAATAAAATCGAATATCTAACGAATATTCGATAATTCGAATAATTTAAATACACACTACGTCTAAATAAATTATTTCTCTTAACGGAGTAATTAGACACTAATGTCTAATTAATTCCAAAAAACTTGTCGAGCATAGAAATCTGAATGCAATAAAGTGCATAATAAAATGAATAATCGAGATGTCTTCTAATATCGACTGGGGTGCTACAATGATATTTTAATTATTATTATTTTTTTTAGCCAAGATGGGCGCTAAATAAACAATAAGAATTAAAAATTTTCTATATTAAATATTTTATTTATTGATATTATCTTAATATTCTTAAATGATTTTATGACTTATAGATATACAATTAATGAAAAGTTTTATACTCAATTTTATGCATCTTTTTAAAAATCTAAAAGTTGTATACACACACACACACATATGAAAGAACATTATAAAGAAAAAGATTATATTAAATTTGATAAATATAATTAAGTTGTAACACTTACTAATTAATATGAAAAAAATTAATAAATAAAAAATTCATAACTAATAAAATTAAATATAATATTTTTAAAACTTGCACTTATTGATGTAAGCGAGCCGAATTGTTCAACGCTTTGTTATTTATTGTGCTTATTAGTTCTATGTGTAATTTTTGGGTGTGACAATAGTTATTTGTATTTTTATCAATGTAGGTTAGAACTTTTAAAATTGAACAAAAAAAAAACCTAATTATTGCAATTTTAAATAACTTTTTATTTGGTATTAGTTTTTTAATATAATATACAAATATCATATTACATATATAAAATAATAATTATTTTAATTATCTACTATTTAATATGTAAGAAATGTAACTCAATTGATAAATTTAACTACTTTCTACAATTAAAATTTTCAATTTAGAAATACTTAATATGTTTTTATTTGTTATCGTTTTTATATGTAATATATCACATCATTTCTTTCTAATGGTGTTTTATTTGACCAATGTAATGTAAATAAAGTAAAAATAATATAATTATTTCCATCGATATAAAATAGTATTTATATCAATACTATTTTAAATAATAAATAACCTAAAAGTATCTTATAAAATAAATTATAAATTCATTATGGTATATTTTTCTTATATAGATATGAAATCTTCATACTAATAAGAAAAATTACAAAATGGATGTAAACTTATAACTATTATCAACATTAACTATGTGAATCAAAAGGAGAAATAAATAAGTACTATGATTGATTGTAACCAATAGCTTTTCATGGTAAGTATTAAGTAAGTACTAAGTGTTATAATATTGTGCATGAGGAGCATGAGGGGAGTAAAATAATATTGTGAATGACTATTTTGTCCTTGATGTAATTGTATTATTACAATTGTGCCATCAAAAGTTTTCCTATAAATAGGGGCTTCAGTTATAATGAAAAATACACCAAAATAATACAGTTTCTCTATTCTCTATTCTCTCTAGTTTTATAACACTAAGTACTATGTAAAGCTACTTAGTACTTGTATAGAGATGTTGAATCATATTACTTATTTATATAGAGATGAAATAAATATTCATGTTGCATCACCATATAATTAATTATGAAGTTTGACTATATGTTTGAACCACTAAACCAGTAGCTTCACCGATTTCATAACCGGTTTGGTTTTTAGAACCATGCTTTTTATATANCCGGTGCAAAAAAAAAAAAGCAGTGACCCTGGACCGAACCGCGACCCTTACGGTTCGGTCCAACAGACCGGCCCGAATATGACCGGTTACGGGCCGGTCCGGGCCGGTTCGGTACCGGTTCACAGTCCGGGCCACGGGCCGGTTCGGCCCGTGGCCATGTCTATATAAGGACATCGTTATATTATTTTTGAAAAAAAAAAGAATATATTAGGAGCTCATTTGTACCACATTATTTCGTTTCTGTAATATGTTTAATAAATTAATTAATTTATTTTACAAACATAATCGGCAAAAAACATTCACCAACACATGAATCCCACGTTGACTTTACAAGTCAATCAAAGTGCTTTACGCAGTAGAGCCATGTATTCAATTGGCTCCACATATTAACAGCATTAGCACCTTTGAAGAACATATATTAATTCCATTAACGATTATTCTTGTGCAAAGGGGTGATGATACATAATTGTGCCAACTTTTCTACACTATAGACTGCAGATAACATGGTAAGCAGATCTAAATATTATGTAAGGCACTAAGACTGATTACAAATGGGCTCATTGTCCTGATTTGGGATAGGAAGGTGGCCCTTTTCCTGAAGGCTTTTGACTGTATCATATAAACACTGCTTAACCGGCGTGAACTCCATGCCCAAGTCAACGAGCCTTTGGTTTGAAAATTTGTATGGTTTTTTTCTTGGGTTCTTCTCATCTGAGCACCTGCACATGCCAAACCAAATTTATCTTTACATCAGAAAAATTCTAAAGGTTTTGCTTACAATTTAGAAAGGTGGTTGGTGATGTAGGCCCATATATGACAATGGCCATGGGGTAGGTTTGGTCTACCAATTTGAAAAAGAGCGCGAGTCAACAATTTTAAATCTCAAAACAAATTCTTACCAAACACAACATATAATCTTAGGTTTGTTTTGGATTGACCAACATTCAGTTAGTTCACTTGTCATTATTCATTAGCCATTAAGTCCTATGCAACACACACATTAGAGCATCTCTATACAACTAATAGAAAAGTATGGAACTTACTTGGTAGGGATAGGATAGTCCGGGAATAAGTTGGCGAGAATCTCGACCACGTCACCACGGTGGAGCACACTCTCGGCACATAAGTACCTTCCGGAAGCTTCCGGTGTTTGGAACAAGAGTAGGTGGGCCAAGGCCACATCCTTGACGTGCACGTAGGCCTGAATGGAGTTGGCGTAGGTTTTTGCAGACCCTGTTAAGTACTTGAGTATGTGAAGAACACTGGCATTCACAGTCTGCTGAAGCATGGGACCGAGTGTAAGGACTGGGTTGATTACTACAAGGTCGACCCCAAGCTCCTTAGCAGTGTCCCATGCCGCTTGCTCTGCCACCGCTTTGCCATAGCAATACCAGTTCTGGGAAAACCATGCAAAACATTTGCTTAATTACAAAATCAAGAAAACCAGAGCAGAGCAGAGCAGAGCATAGCTTTAAACATATTTCTCTCTATGTTGAAGTTTTTTTTCATAGCCTCTTAATATCCTACGGGGGACTGAAAAAGGATGAATTATTTGGATGGATATAATGGCTTAGATCTACTTGAGAATGGGTATCTGGCCAAGTGGAAGAATGCCTTAGGCCAAGTAGAACCAATTATTTCACCATCGAAAAGGGAAGCCATATATAAGAGCTCCAATTTCTTGATTTTGTAGCCTTTGAAGCCCCAGAGGTTGGTTAAAAAAATGTGGTGAATCGTTAATCTTTCTTTCATGGAGTTTTCCCTTATTCATATAGTTCCAAGCACAATAATCAGGCCAAGTGCTATTTTTACTCAGGGCTTCGCTACTTCAGATCTTTTAACTGAAATACGTGAATCCCCATTTTTTTAGTTGGATGGCATGCTAGTAGCATTACAAGAACTGTCAGTGCCAGTGAACCACAGAACAAAGAAGATGAGAAAGAAATGAAATTCAAAGTTAAGGAGAAAACAACTAATATATACTACTAAAATATAACAGAAGGTAATAACTGAAATCTAACAACATGATCTTCCAAATCATCTGTAAATTCGCACATGTACGACAGCAAAACTAATAGTGTGCAAACAAACCTTGGTATTTTTGCAAAATTCAAGGTCACTCCAGCAAGTCTCGTCCACGACTTTCTCTGGGTCTCTGTTTGGATCCATATAAACCGCACCAATCGACGAGGTAAACACCACACGGCGGACTTTGGCTTCTGCAGCCGCACGGATCACATATTTGGTCCCGTTCACCGCGGGCTCCACCATTTGCTCCTTTAAACAATACTCAACTCACTTCATTGTTCAAACACTAGGCAATTAAGTCTCAAATATTTTACTGAAATGTTAAGGTAAGAAACAGAGAATGCCACATAAACAAAAATAAATAAATCAGAGGACAAGTGCCTTATTTCGTAGTCTAATGACTAATTTAGTATAACAGTAAGATATACTCAACAATGATATATCTTCCTATGTTGTGTGTCCCTTATAGTTTGTTGTCTTAATTTTTAGGTAAATTATCAAATCAATGAAAGAAAAATATGGGGGGAAAAGAAAAAAAATCAAAGTTTAGTTTGTCCAAATTTTCTGCAAGGTCATTTTCTCCAGTTGTGTTAGTTGGACTATTATGTAAATTGCAAGCATACCACCAATTCTCTTTTCTATGGTTTGGAAAGAAAAAAGGTTCTTTTACATTTAATGTACATATTAATTAAATAATAACTAAGATCATTCTTCTAGAACAATTCATCTGAAAGACTACAATGCTCAAATCTAAGTTTCTCACCAAGATTTGGTTTTTCTTTTATCTTCATTTTTTCATCAGTTTGCCTTAAAATAAAACGCGGGCAATAGACTAGATATTGAATATAAATTACAATTGTTAGCAGTGATTCTTTTTCAGCGGTATGCATGCTTGCGGATCGAAACGTCATATTCCAAAAAAACAACATAATCGAAAGTATAACTTGTCGTAGAATAAGTATGTAATT